>JAANBB010000070.1:0-137250 GCA_014621425.1 Cylindrodendrum hubeiense | reverse complement strand
TTCGAAGTGGTTGTGGTGACCGGCTTCGAAGTGGTGGTGGTGACCGGCTTCGAAGTGGTGGTGGTGACCGCTTTCGAGGTGGTGGTGGCAACCTTGACGTAGGCAACACTGATGTTGTCAATGAGAACACTCGCAACACCTTGGCCATCGCAGTTGGCTACGATCTTCAGGGGTCCTGATTTAGTAGTAGTCTTGAAGGTGCCAGAGACCTTCGCCCAGCTTTCGGTGCTGGCTTGAGCACGACTGAAATCGGCTCCGGTTGCGAACTTGGTGTTGGAATACAAGGCTTGGATTCGACACTTGGTGACCGGCTTGAGTGTCTTGACAAAGTAGCTGAACTGGACTTTGTAAGTGTTGCCGATAGTGAGCTGCGTGATGGTGGCTTGGACGGCCGTGGTCGTCAGGCGCTTCTCGAGAACGTTGTCGGCATCGCTGCCAATCTGAATTTGACAGGTGTTCTCGTCGACGGCTCGGTCCTGGAGCCACGCGGGGGCAGCAGAGCGCTCGTCAATGGAGGAAGGGTCATTGTTGGCCACAATGATGCCATCGGGCCTGCAGATATCGGCCTGGCCAACCCCCAGCAAGCTGAGGGCGACGGCGGCGATGCTCAGGTAACGCATCGTTGATTAGGGAGTCCCAATTAGACGACAAACATGAGCGAATGGTTTGGAAAGACACAAAACGAAAGTGATGGCGACTCAAGAGCCTCCAGATGTCTCGAAGACGATTCAAGCGAGTGAATGAAAAGCAGGGATACGCAAGTAAAGAGAGGAGAGAGAGCGGCAGACAAACTAGAAGGGATCGTCTTTATTAACCCCCCTCAGCTAGTGCCATCACCTAATTGTGGCTCCGAAAGGCCATTGCCTTACGTAGACGTTGTGGCCAAGCCTTGGCAGCTAGGGTCGTTGAGTCCGCTGCAGGCATCGTCACAATAGGCATTGTTCGTGGCTCGCTGAGGTGGATACGCCAGGATCCTTGGGTAATCAGGCCCCTATTGATCGCGCACACGGCTCTGGCGCTGGGCCACGAGTCGCTAGCATATAGCTCTTGGCTTGTCCACGGCCTGTCCGGGTCCCTGTCCGGCTCTGCGTGCAGCGCCGCCTCCCCACTACCGCCCATCGCGGTGGATGGCGCAACGAGATTGGTGGCGGTTAGGGCACCCTTGGCAGGAGACGACGGCGGACTACTCGTATTGTCAATGCAGGTCCAGTTCGCCAGCTTCTGGGCCTGTCAAGGCCACGCGCCAGCACCAGAAAGGGCGCGTTGCAGACGGCCGGGAGGAGATTTGAGCAGCCACAAGCGCCTTGGCCATGTGCGTGGCGTGCCATTATTGTGTCACTAAGGCGGGAAGCCTCAAGCGTCGTCGATTTTTTTCTTTCCTCCGCAGCCCGGAGTTCTCACGCCTTTTGCGCCACGGGGGGCTAGTCGCGATCTGAGCTAACTGCTTTATTATTAAGCTTAACGATAGTTGGGAAATGCGATGCGCCCCGGCATTAGGCCTATCCACAAACGGACAGGGAGCCAATATAAATCCGTCTTGGCTCCGGTGTGGCCGCGGCAAGCGTTTCAGCTGGCTCCAGGGGTAAGTTTTTCCTCAGGCGAGCCCAGCACTTGGCGGCCCTGACTACGTGGTGAGTAGCTCGCAACTCCACTGCACCATACGAGCTATTGCCTCTGTAGCTGCGGGTCGTCAGGCTACGAGCGTCCGCCCGGGCGGGACTCTGGCCATGATCTACGCCGGGAGCCCCTGGCAAGCTGTAAACCTCTCAGCGCCAACACCGCCCAGCACCCACGCACCTCCCACGCATCTCCCACCAACCACGCCTCAGCGTGCGAGGCGGCGTCGGGGAAATCTGTAATCCCTGCTCAGCAAAGGCCAGATCGTTCTAGACCCAGTTGGCCAGTGCCGGCTGCTCGCCACATTCCGTGAATATTGGTTGTGTTACGTGGATGCCATCATGTCCCCTGGCGCCTGCAGAAGGGCCTGGGCACGCACAACAGACCATAAGTATCGTGCTGGATGGGCTAAGAGGCAAGAAAACAACAAAAGAGTGCCACGCTAAAATGAGGCCATTCAAGCCTCTGCGCTTGCAATATGCTGCAAATTGTGTCCTGTGGATGTTGTTCCGCGCGCGAACGTGCCGTAGTCGTAGGTTAAGGTCGGTAGTGTAGGCAGAGCGTTAGAAAGAGAGCGAGAGAGGAAGATGAGGAAGGAAAGAAGCTTATATGAGTAATTCGGTCAGTCTAGTCAGTCTCTGCCCTCCTTGGCATGCATTTATCTACGGTTTGCCAAGCTGTCTGAGTACAGTAGGGCAAGCAGGCTGGCCCGCAGACGATCTCCGCTCCTATTTTTACTGATCCCTGTCTCGCAATTTTTAGCTTTAAAGTTAGTTATACTAACAATTACCCCTGAGATTAATAATCTTTATTTTTTTCCTCTGTTGTTATGTTTATTTATTCTGAGCAGATTGAATAATGCAAGCTGGCGAGTTCATTTCTTGCAGTCCGTTTGAATCCTGTCAGCGGTCAAGCTGCCAATGCTGCAGCCGTCTTCCGTTATTCAGGGCTCCCGTCTTTCCCAACCGAATGATCTAGATTATTATTTGAGGAAGCAACGGAAATACCCCGCGTAAATAAAGTGCGCAGATCCCCCACCCTCCTTAGCCCTGGCTGTGGGGCAACAAAATCTCCAACTACCCTACAGCAAATCGAGAAGCGTGCTCAGCTGGAATGCCTACACCAGTAAATACTGCCACCTTGGTGAATTCCCTCTGTGTGATAGAAAAGGGCAGGCTGTTGAATGAAGAGTAGATATTTCTCGCTGCATTTCGTAGACAGCAGCGCAGGCTTTATTGTGCGAGTGAAGGATGAATGTAATCAAGATATCACAACGGACGGGTTGGATGGAATAACTTGATGATGATGTAATTTTTTCCGTTTCCCTTTATCCAATAGGGAGCAAAACCAGCTACTTATTCCGGGAGATCCGGCTATTCCGGATACCCTTAAATTAATGATGCCGTCGGATGCTGACGATTTAGGTCATTGTGGTTGATCTAGGCTGAAGTCTAATGCCAGGGATGACCGCCACATGATTTAGGTTCTATTGTCAAGAGGATCTAGGTTTTGTTGACAATACAACATGACGTAGATTTTATTGACAATACAAGAGCTACTGAAGATCCGGACCTTTTGAGAGCTGGCTTCTCCGTCGGACCTATTTGTCTTACACTTTTATTGTGGGAGTGAAAGATGAATGTGAGCACGGACACTTTTAAAGAGATTGGCATCCGCCAATTTGGCAGTCATCACTGTAGAAAAGGAGCACGGGGAAAGAATTGGAAGAAAATGCTCGTTATTCTAAATAAATCTAAATACTCCTAGGCCTGCCCTTGAAGTGATGCCCAGTGTGTCGAGCCGCTGTATGCCCATATGCCCCTTCCCATTCCTTGGTATCTTTCGTAATGAATGTCATGATCATTGATCCGTCCGTTGTCACGGGCTAGTCGTAAAAGGTGCAATAAACGCCGCCAAAGTTGCTGATGTGATGATAAAGTGAAACCCAGAAAAATGGCCACAAGCCAGAAGAAGAAGAAGAAGAGGAAGAAAAAGAAGAAAAGAAGTGGTCGGAAGTCTCTCAAATTATCGATTCGTGAACCGCTCACAGGACAGCGCTCATCTGGATGACGGGAACGCTGAAAGTCTTCTTGGAGCAGGAAACCTGGCCGTTGGTTCCCTCGCAGTCGGCGTTGATAACGGTTCTTCCGGAAGCCTCATAGCGACCGCCCTCGGAAGCGCAAGACCAGGACTGGCTGATGACAAGACGGCCGCCGTTGGTGTGGTCGAAGCGGAACGAGGTAGAGTCGCCGCTCTTCTCGCCGGTGCACTGGTAGGTGACGCCGCCGACGAAGAAGTTCTTGCCGGTCGAGGTGGCCTTGCACTTGGCCTTGTAGGAGAGGGCCTTGTTGGCGACGGTGAAGCTGACGGTGCCCTTGTCGGACTTGCCGCCGGCCCGGGTGGTGCTGTAGTCGAGGTTGAAGTCGTGGATGGACCAGCTGCTGACCTTGGCGCCCTTGGCCATGCAAGAGTCGCTGCGGGAGACGAGGGAGAAGGTAGGGGCCGCGATGGCGGAGGAGGCGGCGAGGAGAAGAGCGACGAAGGAGAACTGCATGTTGGCGGTGGTTGGTGGTTGGTGGTTTGGGTTGGTGGTGGAGAAGTGAGAAGAGTTGTTGAAGTTGAGAGTGAGGATGTTGTTGTGTTGTTGTGTTGTGGTGTTGTGAGTGAGTTGCTGTGTTGTCTGGTATTGATCTGAAGGGCGGCCTGATGCTTCTTTAAATAATAGTCTCATGCTATATCCAAACACGCTCGTCTTGGATCATTCGCAGCCTTAGACTGCCGTTCGGCTCACATCGTCCAGCGCACACGGTGTGGTGAGGCTGGTGAGCATCCTTCGCAGCATGAAGCATCCCCGGATCCCTGGAAGAATGATGGGGTCGTCGAGTGACGTAGCACACCAAAGTTCGTATTTCCCCGAGTTTGCTCCCAGGCCAGTCCCGGCAAGTGGAGCGCAATGCGGCCTCGTGATTCGGCACCCGGCAGCTGCGCGCTGAAAATAGCAAATATGGGGACTGCGCCGGGGCAGTGAGGGAACTGCCAGCGCAGAGGAGCCATTGGGGCTTAGCAGATTATTATAGATATGCTGTTGGCTCTTGGTTTGCGTGGTAACTAATGCGCGGAGCTGTCGCTGGCATCGTATTCAGTGAGGGGACACCACGGCGATAGCGGAGTCGTGGTGTTTTTTGGTGCTCAACCGCCCACTTTCCAGTGCTAGCAGCTATAACACAGCGTGCGGGGATTAACTCCATCGCAGACAGGCTCTGTTTCCTGAATGAAGTTGACATTTTCCCGCTTCAACACCTGCCTAGAGCCGCACATAGATCAAAAATGTCATCGTATTGCCATCAAGACTCGTTGGTCATGTTTTCAAGTCTCTTGGAGCGGTGCATAGCCTGCGACAACACACTGCACCTCGACAACACGAGTCTAATGCGTGGATTGTGCCGCGACCAACATTCAGCATGCCGACCAACACCTCGGTGTTGCGGTTCTATTTCCATCTATCGTGACCGAGGCTTCCACGGCAACCCATGAGGTCATCTTCGGCACTGAAGTGGAGAAAAGCTGCAAGCTCTCAAAAACCCAGGTGGTTGGAGCTCGGACTGGGCCCAAGGATTGCAATGCCAGCGACGGTCCGACAGGGTCAAGGCCCTTTCAAACGCGTTCACGGCCCATCTCGTCGGCCAGCGAACCAGTAACTGGCAGCGCTGATCCGGCTGTTGGTCGCTGAAACATGGAGCGGCAGTTGCGCATCGCCACCTTGTCGGTCAGGAATAGGGCTGAGCTGGGCGTAATTGCCTCATGTGCTGCTCCGGTACACCTGTTGGTTGGTATCACAGAGTCAGTCACCTGCCTCATGGACAAGTCATCGCACTGAAACTGCCTTGCCCTGACAATCCTACATGCAGGAATGAGCAAACCTCTAACAACAATCGCTATAATTAAATTTCATTACGTATTCGCTTTAGGGGTGAAACTCCAAAGTGAACATAGGGAACCCACTGCAACACGGCCGCACCATCATCTTCATCACATGCAACCACATCTCTCCACAGCTTAGAAGACATCTGCTCCATGGCTGCCGGCTGCCTCCCAATGTTTCGAGAGAGTCTACCCCGCGCACTTCCCCGCGCACTTAGCCAACGGCCTCGAAGCTCTCGAAGAGCATTGTGCAGCCCTCGGCATACTGACTCATCTGTCATACCCCCATCTCCAATGCCTTCGTATGTGAGTCTCGCTATATCCACGCACAGCTCATCATTAACCTCCCACAATGTGCCAACTACATGGCGGAACCCGGCTAGCTGGCATGCACTAACCAAGTGTACGCTTTCATCGACAAAGTTATCACGAGTGATCCGGCTAGTTCCACAAGCTGATAGGTATGCAAGAAAGGGTGAATGTTCCGAGATGTTCATCTCCAGTAGGTCGTTTACCACCAAAGGCTCGCTCGTTTCCTTCCCCAGAAGCAAGCGGCTCATCAAAGGATCATCGTGTGTGTATCCGTGACCAGCGAAGTGGAAGATTTGGCAAGTCGGCAAATTAGACACTATATCCTCTTTTCGTTGTCCGGGCTCGACAGTGATAACATTCATTGATTTCAACAAGCCATGTAACATCGCTACCTCTTTTGCTGCAAAGGGAAGCGTTGGTCCTGAAGTGCCGGTTATATGCTGCATGGCAACAAGAAGCGCCTTTGATATGCCTGGCGACATATTTCTTGGCTTGCCCCGACGGCCGCGAATGAGTGCTGTGATAGACGAGCTATAGGATGACATGACCCTATCTAGCACAGTTTCAGAAGAGCCCTTCTTATGATATCCAGCTGCATGAAGAGGGAATTTGCATAGCGGACCAGTAGGAATCCACCAAATACGTGGCCAGTCGTCGCTTGAAGGAGCCTCGGTGAATCCCAAAGCATGCAGAATGGGCTGAGCAATGACATCCCAGAGCCACTCTAATATTTTCGGGCTTCCGAGGCTATGCCTTTGAGCTTTGCTTTTGATTTCTTCAGTGACAAGTTCAGGCAGCCGTATGCATCGTATTTGATGTTGTTCAACAAGTATTGCGTCAGAGCGGTATTTGGAAGTGTTGATAATTACAATTGGGCCGTGCACTGCCGCAGCGCGCATTTCTGCTTCGCTCGGGGTTGTTAAGAAACCTTGGAAGCCCGGTTGATTGCGAATTTCCATAATCAATTGGGTAATTTTGTTGCCCACCTCAAAATGTTGATACGTGTTCTCTCGCTGGATCAGACCGTGATTGTCGGTTTGGAGGGGACCATGACGCGGAAATTCCTCTAGTTCACCTCGAAAACGGATGAATTGTTCTGCTAGGTGGGGAGACCTCCTATGCAGCCCCGAAACATCGGTTCTTAAATCCACAAGAGATGTCGCAAGCACGCCACGTCCTTTCTCAAGAAAGTCTAGAGCAACGAGCGGTCCTTTTTCTGTCTGCAACGATGCTGCTGCCGCCTCTGAGGCGAGACCAACTACCGCCCAGCTACCGAGCAAATGCTGCTTGTCGGAAACCTGTAGAGACCGCAGCATGAGTTGAGAAATGAGATCGATTGCGACGCGTAGAGAGTCGTGAACCAAATCCCAATCTGAGGTCCTTGAGGAGAGGCGAAGAAGAGTTCTACTGGCAAGGATTCGATTCGAGATGAGCTCGTGGGGTTCATGCACGGTGGTCTGAAAGCATGAGATGGCCTCTTCCAAGTCGCCCAATGCTCTTGTGAGGTTGTATCTCCAAAGAAACATTATGCCAAGGCTTCCGACGAAGTACCTGGGTCTGAAAAGCGAATCAATGGCTTCGCGCTCAAATTCAATCGCCTCATCTATGTCAGACAGAGCTCTTGACATCCGAAATCTCCAGGAAAGTGTCACCGCAAGAGCGTGAACACAGCTGCTTCGGCAAGGATCAAATTTGTAGTGGCGTCAACAACTGCTCTTTGGATGTGCAAGGCATCTTCCAAGAAAGCTGGATCTCTGGTTGTCTTGTATTTTTCCATAAGCAGCTGACCAAGAGGGTAAAGGTATTCCTCTCGCCTAGACTTCTTACTGAAAGTTTCCTTTCCAACTGCTTTTACAAGTCGCAAGGCTTCGTCTAGGTCAGAAATATCATTTGTCCTGCCGTACCTCAGTTTAAGTGACTCGACGAGTTTAGGGATGTAAGATATTAGGCCAAGACCGTGTTCCGGAGTTGCATCGACTATCGCTCGTCTAATTTGTATGCACTCTTCTAAATCAGGCATGGCTTTCGTTCTGGCGTATTTCCTTTGAAGCCTTTCTGCGAGATTTTGCATATATTCTGGCCAATCAGGATGATTTTTTGGGGTTGCGTTGGCTGCCATGCGTCCGAAGTGGACTGATTCTTCGTAATCTGCCACAATATTCCTTACATCTGAAGCCTCTATGTCAAAGCGATGTGACATCCCAAGGAGATACGCTGCCCGATCAGGATGGTCTTTCGGAATTGAGTCCATGGTGGCCCGCCCAACCTCAATAGACTTTTTAATATCGACCAAATTTCCTGTTTTCCAGGACCTTTCGTCGAATTTGATCCAAAGGTCACTGAGAAAATTTACACGGTCAGGATGATCTTCTGGTATCGCGTCGAGAGCGGCTTGACGGACTCGGATGGCGTCGTCTAAACCAGCCCGTCTTGCCTCATCAATGGCGTCGGCGGCCTTGTTGTTCCTCACGTTTCGGAACAGGCCTGGTAGAAATGAGCTTAGGCCGCTGGTTATAAGATATGGTCTTCTGAATAATTCCTGAATTGCAGCCCAATGGGAGCAGATAGAGTGCCATATTGCCAACGACTGTATGTGTTCGCTCAGTTGAAAATACATCGCGTAGAGGTAAGTGTAATGTGGATGGGAAGGATTGCAATTCGGGTTTTCTTTTGGGCAGTTTTTTACGATGGGAATGCTTAGCTCAGCAAGCGGATAAAGGGTGCGCAATTATATTCTTTTGTAATTGTTACCCGGTGGCAGAAGGCTGTGCCGTCAGCGCGCGGTAAGTTGTCCATCGGAGAGGAATCAGGTGACAAACTGCTTCCTTGGTAAATAGCAAGGAAATATAGCATTTAAAGTCCCCTACAATCTAAAGCCTTTCAGTTATATTGAATCATCTTAGATAGACTTTCTAACAGTCCCATCGATCGCTTTTCATAGGCGTACCCGAATTTGAGCAACACCTGCTCTCCGCCCAGCAGTCCCACTAAATGCACCGACAAATAAAGCGAGATCTCTCAGCATTTACCACTCATGTCTGCTGCATATCTCATGGGGAGCACCATCGCGGGATGGTTCGTCAAATTAAACTAGATCTTATTCAGCGCCTGGACTAACGGCGAGGGAATATTGTAGCTGTGTCTGCCAAACAGTAGCGGGGCCGTGAATGGTTCGTTAGGCATTAGAAGCACATTGAATGCCTCCAATAGTGCCCCATTTGACTTTATTGCTTCGACCTCTATCCCCTTATTTCTTCTTCTTTTATATGTGATCCCATTTCTATTAGGTCGGCCTCTTTTTATCTTTCGTATTGCTCCATCACGAAATCCTGTGCTGTTCTGCTATAAGCAGGATGCGGAGAGCGTGGCCGACTGCTAAAACATGAGCAACGTAAAAGTCCCAGCCACCCTTCGGATCCACTGCGTTTACCACGAGAGCCGCGGCTGTCTGCAACCGGTCTGTGAGCTGCGTAGTTGCATCCTCCACCATCAATGCGTTCAAGTGCTCTAGCACTTCGGACTCGTATTGGCTGAAGGTGAAGATGATGGGAAATCCTAAATGCTGCGAATAGCCATCAAAGCGGTTGCTGTTATGAACCTTCTCCAGGTCCTCTGCTAAGCTTATGCTTTTTTATATCGAGTTATCTGGTGGTGGAGAGTAGATACTTGCGTGTCTTTTCATACTCAGATGGGGAGGGTGAATGAGGATTTTGTGAGTGTTGTAACGAGCGATATGAATGTTTGAGACTCCTTGATCCTTCATGTGCTAGATACGAGGCATTGGTGACGCATATTCTCTCCAATGAGGCAATTAAGCTGAGAGGTGGCAAAAGTCTAGGGCCTAGCCACCTCACCTCCATCTGCATTCATGTACTTTGAATAATTAATTACACTTGTGTCTGGTAATCGGCCCGTCAATTGTAACGATGGCTAAGCTCACCGGTCGGCATTTGACTAGTCGATCAGTTGACGACTTGGTCAGACGACAGAACCGGTGGCAGTGGGGGCTGAGTCGAGGAGGCGGCCAAATCAGGCTGAATGGGTCGCAGTCGATCAGCCCCCACAGCCTCTTCCCTCGCATTAATGCAGTAATGAGGCCCATCAGGCAACCGGCCGCCTCATTTGCCTCTCGGCCTGTATTGCGTACTTGTGATTTCCCATGTACTCTCCCTCCGAGGCGAGGCCGATTCCGTGGAGGTTACCAGCTTAATACTGCATCTCGGCCACGCGGAGGCTGGTGATAACTTGACAAATGCCTGCAGATTCTAGACTAGTCTCCAGCGCCCTCACGTTGCTGTGGTGCAGTTTTACGCGATGACGATCGTCAACATGCCCGCCATTATCGCGGCTGTCGCGACCGTCGCGGTATCATCTATCGCCACCGCCATCAACTCTGCACTCGCCCGCAAGAAGTCCGAGCCGCCCAAGTTGGGCATCTCAACGCTCCACGTCCCACCCGAACCTGACGTCGAGATTGTTCTCGTCCACGGCTTGGAAACCGATAGTCGCACCGCCTGGGCCGACGACGACAAGACAGGTGGCGACGCATTCTGCTGGCCGTCGAGTGAACTTCCCGCCAGCCTCGCTGCCCTGGGCGTCAGCGCACGCATCGTCGCTTACGACTACGACTCCAAGTTCAGGAACCCCGAGTATCTCACGCGGCGGACACTGCTGCACCAGGCCGAAAGCTTGGTAGAAGCCCTCACGCGCCACCGCCAACGGCGCGGTTACCTTCCCATCGTCTTCGTCTGCCACAGCCTCGGCGGTCTCCTGGTCAAGAATGCCCTCGTCAACGCCAGAGCTGCGGGTGCAGACAGTCTCGATGACATTTCCAAGTCAATCGCCGGCATTGTCTTCCTTGGCACTCCCCATGACAGCTCGCCCCTTGCCCTCGCCGATAGCTTGTGCCGCATCCTACCCTTTACGCCAAATGCTGAATTGGTCCGAGAGCTGCGCGAGCGCTCCACTACCTTGGCCTACAGCCTGGAACGCTTCAAGCCCTTGGCAGCCCATCTCTTCATTTGCGATGTCACAGAAGCTTCATCCACGTCACATGGAGAAATCAGCTCTCTCGGCAGTGGCATATCATCTCAACGCCACAAGAGCCTCCAGCTTCCCCGCCAACGTGAACGGCTCTGCAAGTTTTCCAACCCACAAGAAGAGGATCTTCGCTTACTCATGGCTTCCATTGGAGACATCTGTCTCCAGGCCGCCAAGACGACATTCTCCTCGAAATCAACAGACAAGAAGAAACTATTGGTTGCCCGTCGTGAGGTTCCGTATCTGGGCATGGACATGACACTCGCGGAGCACTGCGCATCTCTCTCTACTCAACCGATCACACAAAAACTCGAGGCCCTTGAGAATTACTTTGCCTCATGGACGAAGCAAGACAAAAAAGATATTCTGGAAACACCCTTACAAACACACGATAGGTACGCCTGGCCAGTTGCTATTCTTCAAGGCCATCCTGGGTGTGGGAAAACGGACTTGGCCTTGCGGTACATCGCCCGGAAACAGAACACCTATGGATCGATTCTTTGGGTTAATGCAGCCAGCCGCAAGTCCCTGGAGCTAAGCTTCCAGGGAATTGCTCGCCGAATCGTCTCTCACTGCTCCGAATCACCTGTGTCCGCCGCGAGTCTGCTTGGGCTCGAAGAAGTTGGCTTGGATGTTGACAAGGACCTCGACGACCAAGACTTTTCCACGGTTGTCCAAGCAGTGTCAGAATGGCTTACTGGCCCCCACGAAAGAAAGTGGCTCTTGGTTCTAGATGGTCTGTCACCCGAATTAGGATATCCCGCTCCAACAACCTGGACTGGCCAATTTGATCAAAGCAGGTCGAGGCGCCAATCTTGGAGAGAGCTCTTGAGAACTCTGCCTTCTACTGCAAGCGGACACGGCCACATCGTTATATCAACTAGTGATAAAGTTCCCAGTTATGGATCAAAGGTTATACGTTTTACCACTTCGGGAGCCCAAGAGGTGGTGACAGAGCAGAGAATTCCATTTGAGCCAACGTCTGGATCAATGGATTTCACACAACACATTAAAATATGGTGGAATACGGCTCCTGCTTGGGAGCAGAGAGTGTTGGCTCTTACTCAGTTTCTTGCCGACAAGAACTGTCCACATATACCTCTGTCTCTGCTCGAAGCCGAACTGGAGGGAGTTGAAATTACAAGATTGACAATTCCAGGACTCAAACATGAACAATCTCACCTCTACCCATCGAATTCTCTCCTTGATATCGGCCCTCAGTTGCTTTCCCGTTTGAGCCCAGACCTGTTCCAGGTGACGGCCAAAAGGGCCGCCGAGCGAGCCTGGGAAATTTTGGGAGATAGCATCGGCACAACTGAGAATCGATCTGACTTGATATTTGCCTGGGATTCCCAGGCACAAGTCGTACAAAACATCAAGGCAACATTGCGACGATGCCTGGGTATATTCAAAGACCAGGATGTGTCGAAAATGCTTTCGTCCAAGGACGATAAGAAGTGGGCTGACCTGGCATCCATCTGTGAGGGCCACGCCGAGTACGCGACTGCGGGGACCCTTTACCAGCTTGAGAGACAAAGACAAACTCCCGGGACCGAAAAGGACTTTTCCTTGCAGCTAGACTGTGCTCGAGCCTACCAGCACTCTGGGAACTATCCTGACGCCGAGGCCGCATACGAGAACATATTTTCTACAGAGTACAAAGGCATGTCTTTTGACGGACGCTTGGCGGCCTATCGCCAGTTTGCATCGATGCAGGCCTCTCAAGGTAAATTCAGCACTGCTATAGATAAGCTGTCAACGGTGCTGGCAATTGAGGACAAATTTGGCGACGACGCGAGCCGGAGACAGGTCACTGAGTCTGTTACTGAGCTGGCCACGTATCTAGCCAAGGACGGTAACCAGTCTGCGGCTAGTGCCCTTCTTCAACGCATGTTGGTCTCACTTGAAGACACCCGGGGACCGTCACACCCGGCAACGCTAAGCATCATGGAGGCACTGTCAAACATCAAGCTGAAGGAGGGTGAGCTGGGGGACGCCCGTCGACTTCTTAACTTTGTGTACGACTGCCAGAAGCAGCGACTAGGTGATAAGCATCCGAGCACGGTGCTCTGCGGTTCCAAGATCGCGGCGACGTGGGACCTGGAAGGTCGGACGGAGGAGGCTGAAGCCAAATACTCCGAGTGTCTCGAAGCGGCCACCGAGAGTCTCGGCGCTCGCCACCCTGCCGTCTTTAGCATCCGCGAGGACTTTGTGCGCTGCCTGCTCACGCTAGGAAAGCGACATGAGGCTGAGCAACAGCTGAAGAAACTCAAGAAGGAGGTTGAAGACTTTCCTGGATTGTACCCGGACGCGGTGACGCGACGAATCAATCGCTTGTTGGATGGAAATGGGGACGTCGATGACTTTGACATGGAATCCCTGCTAGTCACGCGAACCACACTCGGCGTTGGAGGCTTTTATGCTGACGAGGACGAGGACGATGAAGATGATTACGACGATGAGTATGCTAGCGATGATACCTGGTGTGAGGAAGAGTGAGAAGGCTGCTCAACAATTCGTAATGGGGTATGTGAAACTGGAATAGAACAGAAAGGAGAATGTACGATAGGTTTGAGTTTGTATTAATTTTATTTTCGTTTCTGAGAGTATCATGAGGACCATTATTGAACACTTATCTAATCTATAGCTGTACATGTACAACTATTCTGCGGAATGACCGCACATTACAGTGTATCTATGCCCCTCATACGTAGAAGAAAATGTCACTAGTATGATCTGTATCTTACCCGTATCTGCGATGTTCACTTCAATAAGCAGGCACGCACCCAGACATGTTGTGCCTCCTCCCAAGCGGCTATTAATCTCGAGCTTTGATAAAGGTGAACCCCGGACGGGCGAGGAACAACTCAGCTTCGGTCCACGGGTACTCATTGACGTTCCATTGAGGCGTCCACCAACCAACTTCAACACGACTCATGATAATGAGGTACTGGCCTGCAGGGTGACGAGCTTCGACGGCCTTGATATAGGTGTTCATGCGGGCAAGGGCGTCTGGGTAAATTGGCCTCCCATGCTTGACGATGGACTCGAAACCTTCTATGATCAATATGGTGCGCGGCGGCGAATTGATGTCTCCAGGGGACGCGGCCTCTGGATCACGCCCTGCCGCCTTGTCATTACTGTTCCGCCATGACTTCCAAGTCACGTACCAGCGTGACAGCATGTGTCGTGTTAGATGGAAATAGAAAAAGGGGAGCGATTGCCGTTTGAACAGCGCCGCGGGTGCGATCTCAACAGCGTCGGCAAAATTAGTCGTCAGCCACAAGTCCTTCAGGGCGAGCAGACGCGCATTATTCCCAGGCGGGAGGACCTGAATAAAGAGCTGCTTGCAAATTTTGAGGCGATCCTCGAGCACCATCAGGCCAATAGAATGCTTGATACCATGAGAAGCAGGCATCTCGTGCTTCTCCCTGAAGGCTTCGAACCCAGACAAATCGGCGTCTGGCATCCTTGCTGATATGGCCACCTTGCTAAGCTGCCTCCAAGAGAGTATCACGGCGAAGAATGTCAAGATACCAGAGGTCCAGCCGAAGAAGAAAGTGACGAGGAGAGAAAGAGTTGTCGTGACCAAGAAAAGAAACCGGGGATCGGCTAGCGCACCCACGGCAACGGCCATCAGCCTCAATATGTTTTGCTCTAACCGGTCGCCCTCGA
The DNA here is from genome assembly GCA_014621425.1 of Cylindrodendrum hubeiense. NCBI lineage: Eukaryota > Fungi > Ascomycota > Sordariomycetes > Hypocreales > Nectriaceae > Cylindrodendrum > Cylindrodendrum hubeiense. The sequence continues at coordinate 122,685 of JAANBB010000070.1, read as the reverse complement.
AGATTTCGGCTCCAAGCCTTAAGCTGTTTGTCCGATCAATGTGATCCGTAGCAAAGTAAGTCGTCACAGCCGGCCAGATTTGATCCTCGTCGTTGGGGATGATGATTCGAGGTACATTGCTTGTAGCATTGCTGCCGCTGCCGCTCCGCCGTTGCCTTCGTTGCCGGCGCTGCTCACGCTGCTCCCGCTCTCGCTCTCGCTCTTTCCTCCGCTTTAGCGCTTCTCTCTGGTGTTGCACCTGGACCCATCGCCGGCCGTAGACGGCGGCGGTACGGAAGTTGCAGTTTGCGAGCACCAGGGCCGGGTAGAAGGCGGCAAAGTAGACCTTGGCTGTGTGCGACTTGACGGTGAAGCTCATGCCTGTGATTGCGGAGACGCCGCAGCGGGCAAAGGCGCGACACATGTTGCTGAGCGGCTTGCCTTGCGCGTAGGACGACAGGCAGGCACTGAGGGTTACCGCGGTGATGTTGTGTTGCTTCAGCAGCGTGGCTACCTCGTCGACTGGGACGAAGTCAAGCGTCTTATCATCAAGCTCCAGCATGTCACTCATTGGTGCTTTGTACCCGTTGGGGAGGGCAAACAATAGTTTGGGTATTCCTTCGGGCCTTGAAGAGGGAAGGATTGTTAGCACATTGTTCCTTGAGCAATTGATTATTGTATGGTGTTGGGATCATGGACGAGACGGTGACGGTACCGGACAGGCCTACTTACATCTGTACCCAGCCATGGACATCAAAATGGACCATGTCATATATCTTTCCACGCTGCAAGTGCGCTTTGAACTCGGCCAGCGTCCCCGGCCGCACGACGTCGACGGAAAGCCGGTCATGTCGCCCCTGCTGACGGAGGTACTTGGCCACGGTGAACAGGGTATCAACCACGACGCTCTGGACATCGCGGAAGTGCTGGTCGTGAGGCCGCCGCAGGCTTCGAGCCACCACCACCAGCAGGCGGATGGGCTTTTCGACGCAGCGCAGGCTGGCGGGGAGATGCTTAGGGTTGGGGATGCCGGTGATCCAGCGCGTGACCTGGACGCCTGGGCGCATCACTCGCAGCGGAGCGTCGGCGGCCAGATGGACGTCGTTGTCGTCGTGCTCGAGAAGCTCCCAGAGCAGACTGTGGATGCTGTAGTAGTGCGAGCTCTCATGTTCCTTCGAGTTCAGGTCCTCGCTTATAGATATCTTGACGATGGAGTCGTCCAGCGACACTGTATCCAGGCCTAGGGTCTGGTGCATAGTTTGCCGGTACTCCTCGACGGAGGATACAGCGCCGCCCTGGTGCGATGCGCTTCGTTCGATATCGGCCGGCATGTCGGCACTGCTGTTTGCATCGTGGAGAATGCCGCTGGCCGATGCTGAATGAATCGATGCCTCGCGCAACGACGGAAGATTGCCGGGTGAAGGCGACCTATCGCGTTGGGGACTCGGAAGTCCCGACCGCTGCACCGCGGACTCATATCGGAAGTATTCGGTAATGGGGAAGGGATCGTGGAGCTGGGTTTCCTTGCGCAAGTTCGCATAGGGTTCGTTCGCATGCGTTTCCTTGATGTCGACGTTCCACCCGCGGCGGTTCTCGTTCGGAGGGAGGCTGCTTCTGGCCTGCACGTTGATCTTGATGACGGCGGGCGGCATGACTGTTGGTCGCGGCCGCGCACTCCAAGTCGATATACCACGACGTCGAAGTTTGTAGCATCGGAATCAACGTGGTTGGAACATTACAGCAACGCCCCCAGCCTGGTTTCGTCATTTACAGGGGGGATGCAAGAACAGTGCAGCTGTTCAGCTGCCAGGGCTGTCTCTGTACCAGGGACCGCATGATCATGTTCGTGGAGGGCACAGCCGCCGTCTGCTCCACTTACAGGCAGACGAGGCTCCGAAGCTGAAAAGCCTCGCCGCTTCTAGGCCTGCAAGTCGAGTTTGCGACCCGTTGCGGCCCATTTCCAGCGTCCATGACGTGGGGCCCGGCGAATTCAGAGGCAGCCGACCCGTGGCCTCCGGCACATTTAAGGCTCTCGGAGCCTGGTCTCCCTCGACTCTTGATCTGCTCCGGTAGTACCGATAAATTGCAATCGTAATCGTTTGCGAGCAAAGATGAAACAGAAGGTGACGAAGAAGCCGTACTTCCTCCTCGAGGAGCCTGAAGCCGTTGACGATGACCTATTCAACACGCTGTTGGGGCTAGCCGTGGAGAATCCTCGCAGGCCTCTGCGCGGCGCCTATAGACCCCGCCGCTCTATCAAGCCACAAGACGCCGTCGATGACCTCTACCCGCCTACTTTTGTGGTGTGCAAGGACTTTTCCAGGGTCGAAAAGAGGTCAAAGAGCGGCAAGGCCAGCACCAAGTTCCAGAGGCTCACGGCGCTCTCGCTCGAGAAAGGAGGCTCTCAGACAGCAAACTTGGCGGCGGCAGGGTTCCGTCGTGTCAGCATGTACAATGCCCGCACCATGATTGAAGACCTACTGCGCGACAAGACGGACGGCGACGGCGACGGCGACCATGTCGCTCATGGCAATGCCGGCCCTGCCCCGAACAATATCCAGCATGTTGAAGACGGACCCGGTAACGACGCTGGCGAGGCTCATCGCCCGCGAGAGGAGGGAGCTCAAGCGGATGCAGCCCCGCCACCCCAGAGCAAGAGCGGACAGGGCGGAATTTTATCCACCGTCTCCTCCTTATTCGGCTATCTCAACCCCGGCGGCTCGCGGCCCTCAGCTCCAGCTCCGGCCCCGGCCCCGGCGTCGGTTCCGGATCCTGTCGCTGAACAAGCCAAACAAAAGGCCAAACAAAAAGCTTTGCAGAAGGCATGCCAGGTTAAGTACCGGAGTCAAGTTCTGGAGCTTCTGAGCAAACAAAGTGACGGTAAGCTGGGCATCATCACCAGCTTCATCACCTGTGTCGACTTGACCAAGAACACGAACAAGGCCAAGTACACGTCGGCACAGCTCGAGGCCGGCACCGGACCTGCCGACCTCTCCGCGTACGTCGAGTTAAAGCTCGGAGCTGCCTACTCAGCCACGCACGATGTCGGCACGTCGGGCGCCTACGAGGGCGAGTACCTCATCGCCTGCAGCTATCTCCCCTTGTATAGCGAATCGAGGCAGGGCGGGCGCAAGATTCCGTTTTCCAATTACAAGCTCGTCCACAACAACGCAAGCGATGACGCCCAGGTATTCATCGGCCCGGAGGAGATGTGGCGCATCGGAGACGAGGAGATTGAGGGCAACATGGCCGCAACCCTGGGGGGAGACGGCACAGATAGCAGCGGTGAGCCGGCCGAGAATGATTCCGAGAATGATTCCGAGGACGATTTATTTAATATTTCGCTACTGGGGTGTGAGGATGGAATCGAGCGTGAATCTGATGACCCTGTCAGTTCAGAAGATGAGAGTGAAGAGGGTAGTGAATTATGAGATATTGGGTATTAAATATTTAGGAGAAAAGAGAATAAGGAATCTATTAGACTATGGATATAAGCCGATCCCTCAATGATTAGGAAACTAAATAACAACTATACTACTTTTCTTTTATGTTCTGGAGTGAATGGAGTAGAATGAGGTTTGGGGCTGAGTCCTGTATCCTGTGTAGTGACTGGGTTGAATTGTCTAGATCAGAGTTAGTGGCGATCGCCGTATGTGCAACAACAGCTTCCGTTTTAGTTGTACGATAGTAACAATTATATTATTGTGATTATTAACTCAATTGCTTTGAGCTCGGATCTCTCTTTGCCTTTACTTCTTCGACAGGGTTTCCTCGTGGCATACCACCTGTATTCAGCACATGACTACCTTAACAATAGACACACAACGGATCGTGGCTTTTGCGTCATAATAATATTTGATTGCGCTCAAATATTTGGCTTAATTTACTGTCTATTGGGCTCTCTGCCGTCTCATATTGTTTAGAATTCATCAGAGACACAACTTGCTCGGATCTGCCCAGAACCTGCCTTTGGCATCTGTCCCCTTAGCCAATATATCAATGCTAGCTGGAATTTCGTGGAATGGAACCTCTATCAGCGAAGGATCTATGGCACCTCGCTGAAGATATTTCAGCACTTGATCCAAATCCTCTGCACTCGCTCCCAATGAGCCGACCAGGGTAACTGTGCGTAGAATCAAGATGTTGGCGGGTACTGGTATAGTTGGCGAGGCCAACCCAACAACAACCACTTTTCCGCCTTCTTTGACACTAGAAAGTGCTGCTACCGTGGTGGCCCCTGTACCAGCAAAGTCCACAATCACATCGAAAACCACATCATTCGCCTCTTCTAGGCTCTCAAAGCACTCGGACGCGCCCAAACCCTTGGCTTCTTCGAGCTTGGCCTTTGCGATGTCGATTCCGTACACTGTAGCGCCCTGAAGGACTGCAAAGGCAAGACCTGACATTCCGAGGCCCCCAAGACCAATAATACCAATGCTCCGCCCGCTCTTTGCCTCAGCTTCGACAACAACGGCATGGTACGAGGTAGCAAGTGCATCCGTAGCTACGGCGGCTTGGGCAAACGTCACCCCCTCCGGGATGTGTCTCAGTCGTGAGATTGGAGCGACTGCGTACTCTGCATAGCCGCCGTCGAAACCGAGCCCAATGCCAAGAGTCCATATGCGCTCCTCGACCGGATGACAGATTTGAGACACCGCGACGCGATCTCCGGGTTGGTAGCCGGTGATATTGGGGCCGACCTTGGTGATGATGCCGGCCACTTCATGACCAAGGGTGATTGGGCGCTTGAGTAGCCATGCATCGCCCGTGCCTCCAACAATGTGGCAGTCAGAATGGCACATCCCTGCCGCTTTTACTCGTATCTGAACCTCATTTGCGGCAGGTTCGGGGATTGGAATGTCTTGCAACAGTAAGCCGTCCTTCGCATTCTCATACTGGTAGGCCTTCATGATGTGGTGGGGGTTTGGATGCGAGTCTTTGTAATGAGGTGACAGTGTTATTGAGAGGATGAAAAGAGCCATTGTATGCTGCATCCATGATGGGCCTTTTATCCTTCTTTCTTGGTCATGACATGGGTCGTCGTCTTCTGCTATGATGACGTCCCTCGGCGACAATCATGATTCCGAGCCGGTTCAAACGTCTCAACGTGAAATTGGTTACTGCCACATTTCTGTTTCTTGGCCGATCTCATCCTTGTTCCGGACGAGATGAATTCCCCATCGGAACCCCACCAGAGGAAAGCGCAGTCTGCCGAAAACGTACCGCCTAAGATGAGCAGGTGACACGGAGACGGGCCGCGAGAGGGGTCCGGTCAGATGATGCGGCCAAGGTAACTAGACCCAGAAAGATTGCGACAGCTACCTGTATCGATGCTCAGCAATACCAGTGTGTTCAAGAAACTAGAGTTGGACGAGTCAGCCCAAAGCAATGAGGTGACACTCTATGTCAACACATGTAGAATAGCTAGAGAAGGTTGAAAGGTGGCCAATTTCATAGGCAAGATCACAAGATTCTTCTATCATTGGCACGTATCTACCTCTCTCAATTCATAGCAATGCAAAACATAGTGCCCTCATTAACCATGTCGGATTTCCCTACAGAGCAACAGAACCCTACATCTGTGGGGACCACAATCTTTCGGCTCCACCGTCATTCTCTCAAGCATCCGGAATGACAGCAGACTTTCCGATAATGGGTGAAAGGTAGAGTGGGCACGGCAAAGTTGGGGCACCTGAGTGGGCACGGCAAGTGGGTCATCGGTTCCGCTCCGAAGAGCGGGCAGCGTATTAATAGCATTGGGTCGTTTAGACTACTTATACTGGTTTGGCTCTGCTAGTTCATTCGGAGTAACATCTACTCTCACATTGCATTCTGATAATATCTCACTCATGCTTCTAAAAGCGAGCCAACTTGACCTATTCGAACTGCGGAACACAACATATCTTTGGCAAACTAGAGATCTGCCAAGTCAGAGGTAGTACGTTCGTTGAGCGGTTAATGGAGGTTTTAAAGTCATTGCGGTAGGCGTTAGAAGTGAGGTATGATTACTGGCGTGTCGCTCCAGCATAAGATTGAGACATACAACCTCCGACAGAGTATCACGACAATGTTGCAGCTGTTTAAGAGGCGGCCAGGATCTTCATTCACTAAGCAAGCTCTCTTCGTGATGCCATGCCGTGATATCTATTGTGATATTGCTCAAAGTAACAGTATGCTATCCAATCGTTTCCAGCTGGTGGGTTGCAGCCGAGACCAGCCATTTGAGCCATCTGCATCAATGTTGATCAACCCGCTCAAATCATCCATTACCGGACTACCAGCGAGCAGGGCATCTATGTCGAGATCCGAATATTGATCAAACTCTGTGAAAATATCGTCCGAAGCTTCTGCAACGCAGACAGACGTCCAGTCATGTAACTGATGGTCTCGCGACGGAGGCGGCAGTGGGGTTGTGTGGTTTGGGATTTTAGGCGTGCGTCTGGCTTGGTCTGACATCCAAGCATAATCGAGTAGATTCCACATTTCACTTGCGTTTGGGTGAGATGTCATCTTTGCGATCAAGGCAGGATTTACCAGGGCGGCTGTAGGTTCCGACTCGGGGTCGAAACTCGACAATGCTTCTTGCTGTAGTTGCGTGAGAACATGTTGGTATAAAAAGAATTCGGAATCAACTAATTTAAGGGATTACTAACCATGCAATGGAGATTTTGCCAGCGGGCGGGCGACTGGGAAAGGAACCTCACTGTGAGGTCGTACATCCTACGGGAGGTTTCTTGTATGACGGGGTCACGGTCCCTCTGGAATAGGCGATGGATAACGCCAGCGCATACCGCGCAGTACCCGAGGAAGCTTGTGAGGCAAGCTCGCTTCTTCAGCAAGTACTGCAAAAGGAGCGTGAGTTTGATGGCGTTCTCACGGCCTGCTAGCAGTGCAGATCGAACATATGTAAACGGAATCGCCGCTTTCTGTGATGACAGAGCGCGATGTATCAGAAATGGATGATTCAACAGGCATTGGCAGAGAAAGTAAAGCGCATGGGAAAAGCACAAAGTACCCATCGTCTCGGCTGCCGTATTGTTCCTTGTTGCCAATAGGCTCACTTCATCCAAAACAATATCGAATCTGGTCCAGATAAGTGGCGAATGTGACTCAAAGGTCATGAGTGCAGTCTGAATGGAAGCAAACTCACTGCGAGAGTCCCAAGGCGGATACGGAGGCGGGTATGTAGCTCGCCTCAAACAATACCTCTGGATCCGGCCTAAAGCAGATGTCACAAGAATCAAGTGTCCAGCTTGGTCCATGTCGCTAGCGCTGTTAATCATACTATATAAGGCTGCCAATGTGACCCCCTCACGGTGTTCGCCAGCATCTCGCGATGTCGTGGGCTGTCGCGGAAGATGCAAGGTGCAATCGGCGTCCTGTACAGTCGGCTTGTATTGGGGACTGCAGGACACGAGACGATCCAGTATGTAAACAGACCAGAACGTCCAGCGATGTTCTTCTTGTAACCATGCTGGTAGGGAAGGATCGGGGTCTGAGGAGAGATGCAAAGCTTCTGCAAAACGGACTGATAGACCAATCTTGACCCAACCACGTTGATGCTTTCCCGCTGTGTCATAAAGTTGCATGGTCAGGCATTTATCGCTAGCATAGTGGCCTCTGTTCTCCCTTGCAGGAAGTAGAAGAGCCAATGACGAGCCAAGGAAAGCTCACCGGTGAAATCTACGATGGCCAGCATATTGACCGCCTGAACTGTATGAACAGTCATGAAATCGTCCTGGCTGAACATCTTTTTGTGTATTTCACTCCACGCCTTTTCTGCATAGCGCTCTACAGCTGCTTCTTGCCGGCCCTGGTAGAAGGAGTCGTCGGAAAAGCGACAGGCTGTGGCTGCAAATGCCAACAGAAGCCAGCTTGGAAGGGAATTTTCCGAGAGGCGTCGGCGAAAGCTGTCCTCTCTGAAGTATACGTACGGCTGGCTGTGACAATACTTAAAATACGTATCAGTCAGTGACTCGAGCACTGCGGGAGCTGGCAGCGAGGTGAAGCTATAGCATGGAGTGATTTGGATCAGCGAGACCTGCACAATAACCATAAGATGTACTAATTTTACATCCATAGAAATGAATGTGGGCTATCCCTACCTCGAGCTTGGAGAATACGGTCCAGGAGGAGAAGCACTTGGCCGAGACCAAGCCGATGACGACGGCCTCCGTTTAGAACCCTGTTGCATCTCAGGGTCTTCGAGAGCTAGAATAAGATTTCTTCAAAGATCATGAAGTTAGTAAGCGGCAACGGTTTCGTTTCAAGTTAGCATCCCTAAATACACATACGCTTTCCCGGTATTGCTCAGCAAGTTTAGCTGAGACTCGATCATAGCGACTCGGGCGGCTAAAGTTGGATCCTGGTATGCACAGGTCCTTCAGTATGATGCTTTCCAATGCGACTAAATAGTTTGAGTGCGGGCTGTCAATACGAACCGACACGACAGATCTAGACTCCATGAGCATGGAGCTTGCGATATCTAAATTCGGTTGTGTATGGGACGAATTTTGACTTGCTCCGTAAACAGAGCAGAATGAGAAGTCATCATAGATACAATCTTGCTGTAGTCGGGTGCAAAATGCACAATTTGGGCGCTCACCAGAACACCGAGTCTTTTTACGTCTTCATGGACATTGCAAGGTTAGTACTATGCATGTCTGAAGGAGTCGTGGAGTGTGATGCGGTTACCTGCAATTTTGACAAGCCTGTCGGACTCGCTTGGCTTCTCGTTCACTCATGGTGGTATTTGACAGTTGGCGACAAGGTAAAATGTACCAACCAATTGCTCCAGTATGAAATAAAGACGTAGGTCCAGAGGGCGTGGAGCAGGCAAAAGTGTGACGGAATGTGGATGCTGCTTGGTACCCGTTGACAGGGAAAGCCAAGTGTGTCTGGGTAGCTAGACCCCTGATGCAGTAGCGTGGATGTAATGGGATGAAGCCGAGGTTGGATGCGGTGTTTACATCCCCGCTATCCATCTGCCGTGAAGTTTATTACAGCGTCGTGTAGCTAGCTTCATGCAGAGTGGCCGCCCGGTCTCATGGACCAGTGCCCTACCAACCAGGAGCTAGGCCAGGATGGTCATTGGACGGGCCGTGGAGCAGAGTGTGAAGGCGGACTGCTATTGCGCATGGTGCATATCTGCATGAGCTTTATTGACGTGTACGAAGAACCAGCACTGATGTCCCGGGATCCGTTCTTTGGTGGGAGATGTAATATAGGAGCAGAAATTATCTGATACATGATACGGCTTACTTCTTTGCTATCGAGACTTTTACATAAGATGCGGGGCTACATCTCCTACTATGATGAAGAAAATCTTCCATTTGCCAATACTGGATGCGACTCATCTTCATTAATACAACTTTGTCAATATCAGGAAGGAGAATGATTCATAACCAATAAATATGTTATAAAATGCCGACTTCATTGTCTCCCAATCAGCCAATTAACGGCCTCAACCAAATGTCGATCACTCTCTTCTGACGTCTTGATAGGTACGATTGAAAAGCCATGTGGCAATCCCGGATACACGTTGACTCGAACAGGGACCCTTGATGTGATGGAAATATCGTTAGCCTCAGCAACTCTCATTTATAAACAGCACAACGTAAGCCTACCCTGCTTTTTCCAACTTCTCAACGTAAGCAAACCCATCGTCTCTGAGGGGGTCCGCTCCGGCAATCTGAACATACGCAGGCGGCAGGTTGGTGAAGTCTTCGGCCAAGAGAGGCGACATGCGAAGATCTTCGGGCACGGGGTTGTACCAGCCCAGGAACTGTGTCACCGCCTCGGTCGGAAGCACGGGGGCCTCTTTGTTTTCCTTGTAGCTCGAAAAGTCCAAATCTGCGGGCTGAACTGCAGGATGCACAACCAGCGGCACCCGGAGGATCTGACCACGAAACGATACTTTCTTGGTATTCTTCGCACGATGAGTGAGGGCAGCTGTCTAAAAGTTGAATACCGGGTGTCAGACTTTCAATTATTTTTGCGCAACGGTTAAACTCACGAAGTTGGCCCCGGCGCTGAGACCCCCGAGTAGCACATGGTTGAAGTCCCCTCCAAGAGAGGTCAAGTTATCAAAGACCTGTTGAACTGTTAGCTCTTGGCATACTTGACAGGCTCCAGGGGAACCGCGGAAATATTACCCAGAGAATCCCCTCCCACACATCCTCCACCCCGGTTGGAAACGGATTCTCAGGGGCTCTGAGTTGATTGGCATGTTAGTTCTAGTCTTGAGCCTAAGATACCACACCATTGGTGATGCAGGAGAGCCATGAGAGAGAAAATTCGGGTTTTCTGACATACTTTCTATAATCAATGCTGACAACGACTACGCCATTCTCGCGGCATATAGTTCGACAGATAGCATCTTCACTGTCCAAACTACCGATTGACCAGCCTCCACCATGTATACTTGGCATAGCGGTGAGTAAAAATGACTTGAAGCAGTGAAGGACAGAATCTCACTAAATAACAGCGGCGAGATTCTTCGGTGGGTCATCCGGCTTGTAAATACGGAGTTGGTTGATGTAGCCGCCATAACCAGGCACGGATTGTTGGGTGATGGAAAAGCCGACAGGTTCAGGGGGCGCCGGTGGCCTGTCGAATCCTGCACGCAGCTGTTCAGGGGTTCCGATGAGAGGTGGTACCGGAAACTCCTTGACGAACTACAGGCAACGAAGCAATTGTATTAGTTTATGAGTGCTGTCGCGGATTACTTGGGTAGTGTACCTGCTCCCATTCGGGGCTCAGTTTGCCCAGGCCAGGTTTACGATAAGTCGAAGTCATGATAAATTTCGAGTACCAAAAGTACAATTTAGCTCATTCAGGATGCAAGGAGTGGGCAGCCTAGACATTAAAACGTATGCGACAGATGACCGGCTGATATACAAGGCTTCGGCACGTAGCGAAGGAGTCCATCAGTTCAACCCGCGCCAAAACGACTTCGGCAATTACTGAACAGTCAAGGCACCTTAGCGTCAACAATACGGACGCGGAGAACTGAACAGCCCTAGCCTCGGTCTCCAACTGCTTCCCGCGCACCGAATGCAGACACGGCCTCATCCGGGTTCACCGACGCGGTGCGAGCCGTGCAAAGAATTCAAGCAGTCTTGTCCTCTCTTGCCGTGCGGGGTCCCGGGGCACACTCGGCACTTAGGCACATTCGGCACTGAGGCACCAAGCGCATTATGATTTTCTCTACTTTGAGATTTCTACCGATCACGGCATGAACAAAGTGTTCCTATTGGCATAAGTTCTAGCGCCTTCAATGCGTGGCGTTGCGGGGTTGTGGGGTGACCCCTGTCATGAATAAGACTTCTCTGACTCGCTTTGATCAATGGCAGTCACGAGACACGGAGATCAGAGTTCACTGTATCAGAAGATCCTGGTACTCGGACCGCGTCCGTTGGAAGGGGGTAATCCGGATTTAGCGATAGTGAAGTTGTCCATGAAATCATAGTAGTGAGAATCCAGATCATCTTCAAAAAGGCATCACTCTTCGTCCCAATTTAGATAGTAATGGACTAAGACAATACTGAGAATAATTTCACCCAGACTTGTTTTTATTTTATTAAAAAATAAACAAACAAACCCTCAATCCAGACAAACTGTCAAGATGGGTAGCCTTCCTAATTCGAATCCTTCCCCATTCCTCATTCCCGGCTTGGAGTTCTTCGCGGACCCAAAGGCCAAGACTCGCCCCGGTAATCTCTTCACCGAAAAGCTCAGCAAGGAGTATCACAATGACAACAAGACGGGATATCATATCCCATTTGTGCCCATTGGACAGCCAGAGAACCGTAAGATGAAGGTCATAACAATCGGGGCCGGCGTGTCCGGAATCATGCTGGCGTACAACATCGAGAAACAGATTTCAAACATTGAGCATGTTATTTACGAGAAGAATCCTGACATTGGAGGGACTTGGGTGAGTGTCAGCATCTCGTGTTACAGCAGCTCTCTTGACTTATTAAGTTATTATACAGTATCAAAATCGATACCCAATGGCTGGCTGCGACGCCCCGACTTGCACTTATCAGCTCAACTTTGCTCTTGCATCCGGTGAGTTTTGCGATCCAAAGCCCGATAAAAATGAGAACTCTGCATCCAAGCATAACTGCTTTCAATCATCTAAGGCACTGCAAAAGCCTTATACTGACGCGATTGGAACCTCTTAGATTGGGAAGACTACTTCTCTGGCGCTGAATACCTTCACAAGTACCTCACCAATGTCGTGGATCGGCTTGATTTGCGAAAGTATATGACTTTCAACTCGAAGGTGGTCGAGGCACGTTTTGACGAGGATCGAGGAGTGTGGGAATTGAAAATTGAGCAGACTTTGCCTGATGGTTCCCATCGAATCATCAACGACGACTGCGACCTCCTGCTTGGAGCAGTGGGGATTCTAGACAGATGGGAGTATCCCAACATTCCTGGTCTCCAAAAGTTCACAGGGCGAGTGATTCACACAGCCGATAAGAAGCAGTAAGTTGACTCCGTTATTATTTGCTTCATTGCAAATAGCGCCAAGATGTATTGTGCTGAATATTCCAGATGGGGCGAGTACACCCAGGACAAATGGGCGAATGAGACGGTGGTGGTCATCGGTTCTGGAGCCAGCAGCATTCAGACTGTTCCTGGAATGCAGCCACACACCAAAAAGCTCGAGGTGTTTGTTCGTACGCCGGCATGGTTCTTCGCTTCGGACGATCTAGCGGAGGAGCAAAGGCCTCAGGGCTACAAGTGTAAGTTACTCATTCATCCACAGCCTCGTGGTGGAACGGGGAGGAAAGGCTTTTGTGCTCACCAGATATCAACTCTTAGACACGGAGAAGGAGAAGGCACGCTTTGCCGGTGATCGCAAGGAACTACTCAAGCATTCCAAAGCAAATGAGAACAGTTTCATGATGGTATGGCTCTGCTCGCCTATTTAAACGTTGGCCAAGATCAAGAAGACATTGCTAACTGTGACCTTGTGGACAGCTTCATCATTTCATGGTCAAGCATAATCCTCTTCATTTTCAGGGACGCGAGGTAAGTCATTCTTCATTCATGCACGTACTAATGTTATTCGATATTCGTACTCGAGGCTAACGCTGGGTCGCACCACAGGCCATTACAAAGCGAACTCGTGAGTGGATCAAAGATGATTATCTCTACGAGCATCTGCTCCCAAGGTTCAGCGTCGGCTGCCGTCGAATCGCTCCTGGAGATTCCTACATGTTGGCGTGAGTATAGCTAGGTAATCCCTGGTTAAATGCAGCTTGAAATTGACCGATATCAGTGTCCAGAAGCCGAACGTCAACTTGCACTTCTGTGGTGTAAGCCAGATAACTGAAGATGGAGTCATTGGAGATGATGGAAAGTTGGTGAAGTGTGACACCATAGTTTGTGCAACCGGCTTCGGTAAGATCATCTACGGCTACGCTTCCATCGAGACCGGGTCTTTAGCTAACAATAATTGCTCCAGATGTCTCTTATCGTCCTCCATTTCCTTTGATAGGACTGAAAGGCGTCGATCTCCGAAAGGAGTGGGAGAATGTTCCAGCCAGTTACTTTGGGGTAAGTAGTGGCATCACTCCTTGTGAATATGCCCAATCATGCAATTTGCTAATTGCAAGTTTATCCAGGTGATGGCGCCTGGTATTCCAAACTATCTCAGTAAGATCGCATAATCCGGGACACGGTCTTCGTAACTGTTCTAATGTGATAATCGGCAGTGTACCTGGGTCCCAACTGTCCTGTGGAGAGTGGCAGCATCATGGGTATGTAGTAGTAGAACATCATCTTTGGACTGAATATCTGTGAGAGCTAATTGGTATATCAACACAGGATTGCTCGAGGCTATAGTTTCCTATAGTCTCAAGTGCATCAAGAAGATGCAGGCTGACAACATCAAATATTTTGTGCCCAAACAGCAGGTGGTTGATGATTTCAACAACCACGCCCAGAGCTGGTTCAAAGGAACTGTGTGGGAAGAGAACTGTAATGCATGGTGTATGTTTCAGTCCCATAATCCTCAAATTCAAGTCATCTTCTAGGCCATGAACTGACACCAACCTTTCGCTGCAGACAAGAACCGCAAGACGGGCCGAGTAGATGCTATTTGGCCTGGGAGTGCCCTTCATTTTCGAGAGGCTCTGCAAGACCCCCGTTGGGAAGACATGGAAATTGCATACCAGAACCCAGTAAGTCTCCAGGGAGCTCACGCTCTCTATATCAAGACTCAATTTACGTTCTAACAAATACTGCAGCAAAACAGGTTTCAATACCTCGGTTACGGGTATTCAGCGCTGGACTTAGACCCAAATCCAGAAGCTGATAGGTCCCCTTATCTGAATCTGGAAAATCTGGATTCCAGATTCTACGAGTCTTAAAGCTGGGAGTTTCCGTGGATCAAATTTTGCTCTTCATTGAGGGGGGTCGTGCAAGTTATCTTGAGGCTTCTTGTTTGCAGTCTCTGCCCTGATTCTTATGTCGTCCCTCCGTAAGTGAGGATGACAAGGTGAAGGTTTTCATCTCTCGCAACATCATTCAAATCCCTGTTTCTAAGGTAGAATAAGTCAAGTATTCACCCATCAAATAATATGGTTGATTCCTTTCCACGTGACTGTAGAATGTAATCTTGTGACAGATCTAAGTTCCATTCGGTTACACCGTTCCGAGTATGTATCCTTCACTCAGAACTAACTAGCTATCTATATTGGGATTGGAAGGAGTTAGAACTAATATAAGACGTTAATACTAATCCCCGGCCTTCCCAGCCTCTAATAGACTATGTATAGAGTATACTAGAGATTGAGGGCAACATGACTACAACACTCGGGGGAGACGGCATACATGACAGCGGTGGGCCGGCCGAGAATGATTCCGAGGACGAGGTGTTTAATGTTTCGCTACTGTGGCGCGAAGATGAAATCGAGTGCGAATCCGATGACCCTGTCAGTTCAGAAGATGAGTGCGAGGAGGAGTTACTGGGCATTAAATGTTTGGGAGAAAAGAGGATAAAGAATCTGCCAGGCCTCAACAGGTATGTCCTGGTTTATGTATATGTCCACTATACGAATCTTGTCTATCCTTGCGACCTAACCCTCTGTGATTTGAAATTCTTGAGTGGTCTACTCCGTGAAATTGCCCGCCATACATGCATGACACGTGTTGTGGTGTTACTCACAGAACAACAACATGGCACCCGGAGTAAAGGGAGCTTGTCGGCATCTGCCTTCACCAGTTGGCTCGTAAGTCGGGTGACGCAACGTAGAGTTGAGGAAGATCAATAAATGTTTAAACCAAAAAGTAATACATGGCTCAATGACAGGGTCCCGCATTGAGTAATGGCAGCTTTCGCTATCCGCACTTCACAACCGCAATTGTCCAGCCATCAACATCTGAGCTGCACGAATCCGCTCGCCTTCCGTCTCGGCTGTCGTCAACTTGGCAATCAGCACCTCCTCTGGCTCGGGCGCCTGGAAGTACGGCTCATCCACTTCACACTGCACATTTTCCTCAGGTAGCTTGCCCGAATCGAGGAAGTCGCGGACGTGTCGAGCAACGCACGCAGACGTGACGGCGAGGGAACAGTGGCCGTAACCCTTGACTTCGACGAGTCGCGAGCCGACAAACGTCTCCTGCGCTCCCTTTGCCGATATTAACGGGCAGATGGGATCGTATGTGGTTGAAAGCACTAGGAGTGGGTGGGCGGTCTCGATACGGCGGCGGGCCTTGAAGTCGTGGGTTCGAGGAATAAGCCATTGCTGCTTAGCATAGTACGTCTGGCCCTCAGAAATAGCAAACGAGGACGAGTTGTAGTAGGGTAGAAGCATGTCGAGCAGTTCCAGTCTAGTGTGTGGCCAATACTTTAGACCCGATGCTCCGTCGTTGAGATGCACTACGTCGATAGCGTCGTCCGTCACACCAGAAAGGTCCTCGGTACCATATGCTAGAAAGGCTTCTGTAGCATTCCCACGGATAAGGTCCGAAAGCCTGGTGGCAAACTCGAACCAGGTAGCCGGTTTATACAAGTGTGAAAATATGGCGTCGAACCAGATAGTCTTGTAGTCAATTGTGCCGTAGTTGGTCGTGTTCAGGAAGACAGAGACTGGATCTTGCTCTAGGCCTTGTATAAACTTAACCACCTTTTCTTGTAGCTCTTCTTTGGAGTCTGCCAAATCTGACAATGCGCAATTATCAGCAGACTTGATGCACTCTTCAAAGAAACCGTCGAGGACATTTTGGGTATCGACAAAGTCTGCATCTAGAAGAGGCGATTCGTACCACTGGATCTGATCGACGACGCCGTCGATGATGACGCGCTTAGAACGGTCCGGGAAAAGCGACGCGTATGTCTGTCCAAGCAGGGTGCCGTAACTGAAGCCCCAATACACCATGTCCTGCTGGCCAATGGCATCTAGGATGGTGTTCATATCGGCCGCAGTCTGAGGGGTATTGATGTATTTTCCGTGCTCGCCCAGGTTTTCTTGACAGGCCGTGACATAGTTCTGGGTCCAAGCATAGCGGCTCGGGCTCTCTCGAACTGCGTCGCTATCAAACGCCAGAGAGTGCTTCACACGCGTGTCCGAAGTCGGATAGCAAGATGCACGAGGCAACGAGGAATTGACGCCTCGGGGGTCAAAAGATAGAATGTGAAAATTCTCCCCAACGATGCGATTCAGAAGCTCGCCCTTGCGGTACATGAAGTTGATGCCGCTGCCACCGGGGCCTCCGGGATTCACAAAGAGGTTCTGCGTGGCATTCCTGCCTCGAAGGCGGATGAGCGGGATCTGGAATGTCTTGTCGCCAGAGTTGACTGCATCAAACTGATCCATAGGGACGAGGATATCTGCACACTCGATCTCGTGGTCGATGATGCTGCCGCATGGCTTCCATTGCACGGTTTCGCCGACATAGCTGCGCGTCGCGGTGTGCCCACAATCACCTGACAACCGTCGATAGAAATTGACGCCGCTGAGTAAAGCGAACGCGGCGATTGTGAGCCTAGACCACAAGACCCGATTGGACTTGGGACGAGCCACAGGAGCTGGCAGACTGAAAGGGACCTTTTCACTCATGGTCGCGCGGAGGAGTGCTGTGCATGAGCTGGAAATAGAGGGAGCATTCCGCTGACGACATGTTTTGATTAACAACCATGTAAAGTGGGTCAGAATTCGTGACCAGCCAACCCGAGCCACTCTCTACCCCAGTTAGATTTGAGGCGGAGCGACTATAGGGTAGCTAGTTCGATCAAAATCGTAATTGACACGATTCTGTCGTCACTCAAACTCTTGTCGCTGTAAGGATATATAGCCATCAAGACACGGGACTGCTTCGAGTATTCCCACTAGGATACTGACTGTCGTCTTCAAGCCAGCTTGCTAATAATACATAAAGCCCGCGAGGTCCCGCAGAGAGATGGAAAATGGGACGACAAAAGCAGAAACAAGACTGTCGATAAATTGTAGCAGATCAATATCAAGTTTGGGAAACAGACATGGAAGACGGTAATGGTGCCGGATTGGCGAGACGTAACCGGACGTTATAAACTGTACACATGTGTGTATTATGAACAACTTTACATTCAACCTCACTCTTTACGCAGCATGCAAATCTTGTCATCCTCTCCCTTTTAAGGGGCTTGATAATAACAGACGGCGGCTTCAGGGCCGGTACTTGAAGTGAGCAGAGAGCTTATGGAGATTATGCGTTGAAGTTCAAGTCACCGTCGAGTTAACTTCGTCAAAGGAGAATAAGATAACAAAAAGTACAGCTGAAGCGACAGTGTTTTGACGGTCTTACCATCGAGACTTTCTCAGCTAGAATGAATGCCTCGACATAATAATCCACCTATTTATTTAAACTTTTTCTCCTGTTCCTGTCGAAAATCTTCACCTTTCTTTGCCCGTCCCATACCAAGTGCAATACGAAGGCGAGCATCGTCACTTGTTGCAAACCACTCCCACGAGGTTCTAATGTCGCTCTGAAGATCATCTAGATGTTGAATTATTAGCCGCCCGTTTATGAATACACCGGATTTTTGAAGCTTCTTACCAGTACGTTTTGGAAAGGGAGGATATGGGATACAATTTTGAGATTTCTTGAGAGGGAGTTCTTCGTAGGCATATGCCAAAATATCTGCTAGGATCCCGAGTTTTCCGATGGGGTCCAGCTTCGAGTCCTTGAGTCTAGCATTCAAATCATCGCGGAGGAATGGATTCTCGAATGAACCGTCCAATTGGTAACCTTTCCCCTGATAGAGAAAGATATAGTCGAGGATCGATTGAGCACTGGAGTTTTTGAGTGCGTGGCTGACTGTTTGTGGGTTCGGGACGCGAGGTTTCAGCCTTTCTGTCAAGGACTTTGGATTGTTGATCCCGAGGTGTTTGATAACGTAAAACAACGTTTTGATTGTACCCATCCGGTACTCGACAGGTTTTAAGGACTCGGATTTCCAGTCCTTTTGCAAAAACGTGCTTAGCTCAAAGGGGGTAACGAAACTCCTATCCTCTTTTGCGACCCTATCCTCCAGTGACTTTTTGAGCTTTTCAAGGATACCCTCGCCATCTATCACAAGTTTATTGAGACTAGTGAGAAGCTGACGTTGACTGTCTGATACGTCTCCACTGAGAGCCTTGTAATCCAAATCGTGGTTGACCTCCGACCAGGAGTGCATGAGAAGTGAAGCCACCTGGATTTCAACCGTTGAGTGCCCACACCACGCGTCCGTGGGTGGGAATCTTGCAGTGCCAAGCACAACGCGCAAATGAGTAGCACAGTATCCGCTTTTTTTTGGAGACTTTGTAAAGGGCAACCAAGAGGCCTTTGCTGGCTTGTCTGAGAGGTCCTTGATCTGATGGCAAGTGAAAAGACTGTCGATGAGCTCGATCACTTGAGGTGCTTGACTCGGGAAGTACAATGCAATTCGTACGCCAGAAAGGTCGGCCAAATCCGTCCGAATGGCGTCTGGGCTCGTGTAATTCTCTGTTTTGTTTCTCTCCTTAACCTTTTCATGGAGTCTCGCAGGATTCTTGGCGCGTGATGTGATGACGGCGGGGATGCCACTTTCGTTAAGAGCTTGACGGCACTCTTCCTCGGCAATCTTGGCAATTTGATCGTAAAGGCGAAAGTCGCGTTCATATTCGGCGATAAACTCGTTGATGGGATCATTCCCTAGTGCAGAAGAGTTTGTGTCTGGCTGGGGTCTGGAGAAAGGAATGGTATCACTACCGTGCGCAGCGGAATTCTGTGAGACAAGGGCTGAAGTGATTCCCTTGATGGGGTTGCTTTCGGATGCTTTGGACATGATGGAAAGATTGAGTGTGGGGATGGGGCAGTGTGTTCGAGACAGACACGATAGCAAGTGACAGATAAGCTAATATATAGAGCAATCTTGGCCACTCACCCTTTTATTATAACGCCCAACGGAAGCTTGAATGTGTGGATGACATGTACAGAGCTGAAATCATTTTCCTTAGTGGGTCCTGAGTGCATAAACGAGATGTAGGCTTGCATATCAATAGTCTCAAATAGTCTCAAATAGTTCTGGATCATGTGTCGTTCTAGACCGAGCGATTCCGCCTTCACTATGCATTTGAATCCTGGTCCTTCCCGCCCCTCTTAGACTCCAGCCCTCGAGTGCATTTATTATACGCATGAGCAACAATAACCAAATCTGGAATCGCCAACGTGATTCGGCTTGCCCTTCTGACGGCCGACACCCTCGACCCGCTTGTCCCCTGTGTGGCCCAGTAGGCCATGGCATAGTCACCGATCCGGCTTCCCTGGCAGGCCCGTGTTCTGCGGTTGGGCATATTCTTTCGGTCAGCCGCCACGGATAAGGCCAAGGGTGGTGACAATCCGTTTGTCCAGCAGTCAGCTTTCGATCTAGATTCCCTCAGCTCGTCGCTCATCGTCTCCACTGCATACGATGGCAACTGCGGCTCAGCGTTGGCGTCGGCGTTGGCGTTGACTTGTTCTTTCTTGAAGCTAGTGTCTCAGTGCACTATGATAAAGATGTCATGGAAAACAGAGTTGAACCAAAGTATCTGTCCTCACGAGTTACCGTGCCGGCTCAGTTGCATTTTCCCACCCGCCTCAGTTCTCAGAGGAAGCATTCAAGATTCTATACCGACAAGGCTCCGACGAGTTCAAGGCCGTATTCGGCGACTACTAGGCTGGAGGTTACCGAATCGGAGGTAACTATCACGAGGAGGAGTCGACGAACTCAACGAGCACAGAGCACCACCAGGAGGTGCGCGTAAGTGCATACTCTACAATTGACCGGGTGCTCATTGCAGATACAGTACAGATGGGCACCCCGAGGTTCCAGGCCGCCATGGCACGGGGGAGGGAGCTCCACAACGCGCGCAGGGGTTGGAGGATTTCGTGGCTGAGCTGATAGAGGAGATTGGACTGAGACACGGGAGACGGCTGACGCAGCGGCAGTGTGCTCAGCTACGTGAGCGTGCGGCAGTTGTGGAGCGGGTACCTAGACCATTACGCCACATGGCAAAAGATTGGGTCTTGATCACAATTGTACTTGTACAGTAGCAATCAAGTCGGTGCACCGGCCGCCTTATGAAGCCTGTCGCTTACGGAGGACGAAGCCGTAACGGTAACACGTAACAGTGCCACCGCGGGGACTCCCCAAGTCAACAAGCCCAGGTCATTCAACGACGCTGCTGCCCACATCTCACGCCGACAGATAAGATAACTTGCTGTACACTCATTATCGATTCTATCAGATGCATCATTTTTACAGTCGTAACAGTGGCAAGACAGATTTTAGACCCGCTAGCGTGCCGATCCACCCCGGATTGCCCACTGCAGAGATCCACCGCAGAGGAGCGGGCCACAGCTTGAACGCAAACCACACAGTAAAGGTGAATACGTGGCAGTAATAACCGAACGAGATGCCTGAGAGGTGAGTGAATCAGAAACGCGATTCGATCCAGGGACCTCGCTGGAACCCCCCGAAAATTACCAAAGAAAGAGCCTCAGCCCATTTCGGTCAGCACGCAATCCCGTGCATGCTTTGCAGCCTCCTCCTTTGTCTCCCCGCCGTTCTCCAGTGAAGCCCAGGTCCTTTTGACCCATTGTAGAAAGTGTAATCACCAGGAGTCAGATATAAAGTGGCAAAAGGTCATAACACAACTTGAGCAGGCTAAGTCACTAGGTTCTCAGATGACCCTCTTGCATGCGTGTTTATATAAGATCATATTCGAAACCAACTTTTGAGACGAGGAGAAGTCAGTCCAGAGAAGGGATTCATAGCCCACGGCAATATTCTTAGACTAAAAATTATTTTACTGTATCCTGCTTGCCATTTATCGAATAAACTGGTCTGCAAAGCTCGCTCCGAGTCCAACTTCCTCATAGTGTTTCCTTGCCTTCTGAAGCTTGCTGAACACATCCTCAATTCCGACAGGGTTGCCATCAGGGTCGACATAGATGTACGCGCCAGTGACATGGAAGAGAGTCACCATCTCTTTAACATCCTCAGGGACTTCGAGTGTATGGATGTCGCCTGGAGGTTCAAACGCGTAGCCGCCCTCGGTCGCCCACCATGGGTGCTCGAGGTAGTGCCATCGCCCGCGGAGCACGGTCGCGTGGACGGGGCCTGCATGTCTGTGGCGAGATAGAATTCCCGACTTGCGAACACGCAAGATGTTCACAAAATAACCCTGCGAAACGGAGAAAAGAAGTGGTCTGAACCAGACGTCGGGAGCTTGAGGGACCCAGAGCCGTTCATCACACTCAATGTCCAAGGCGCCGGGAACGACGACATCGTCGGGCACGTTGGGGAGAGGAGGCCCTCTGTAAGCGGCCTTGGAATCATCTTCCTGCGCGTTGTTTTTCTGGGGAGGGATCAATTTGGTGACTGGCTCAGTCTGTGTGATGCTCGTCTCAGTCGCCATTGCTTGGCTAATCGGGTTATGAAGCGGAGAAGAGTGTGAAGGACAAGAGGTTGAACGGAGAAGTGGTGTTCGATGTTGAGATGGAATTGGTGGATTTAGCAATGGGGTCATCTTCGCCTTAAATGCTAAGAATAAATGAATTATTTCTGACTGGAGCATCTGCTGGAACCAGCGCGGGGAAGGGTGGAAACGGCGCTATTGGCGGCGCCGGACTCCTCCGGATCACAATCATCAGCCAGACTACGACTTTCGCAGCATGGCGCTACAGGCGGCGTCGGAAGAGCTGCGTTGAAAATATCCTTTC
Organism: Cylindrodendrum hubeiense; assembly: GCA_014621425.1. NCBI lineage: Eukaryota > Fungi > Ascomycota > Sordariomycetes > Hypocreales > Nectriaceae > Cylindrodendrum > Cylindrodendrum hubeiense. The sequence goes on along the minus strand of JAANBB010000070.1, from coordinate 100,482 downwards.
GATACTATGATTTGCTCGGGGTAGAGTCGGTCTTTACGTCTCGCATTGACTGCCGAAGATTGATCCCCGCCCTTGCCGTGTGCCGACTCTGCTTTGCGACGCCAGGTCTTCTCTGCAGTATAGTCCCATTAACGAACTTGAACATTATTTGTATTATGACGAAAATCATCCTAAGTAATTGCTAAATTCCAGTTCCGATGACGTAAAACATCCAGCCAATCTATGGCTGTTCGATCATCGCGACGCGCCCCTTCCACTCGTAGCCTCCAAACCTCGTCTAGCACCTCGAGACTGGCACCGACATTCCGGAATCTACGCCACTTGTTCATCACGCTCAACCTCTCGCGAATAATTTCGATTTCTTCAGTTTCCTCAGCTTCGCCGCCCGCGAGAAATAGCGGAAAAAGAAATGTGCATTCCGCCAGCGCTCCCTCAGGCATTCTCGCCGCAAGTTCGCACATAGATGTTACGCACTTTCGGATCTTGATCCGAAGCGCCTCCTTGTAGGCATTTACATGGCGACTTAGGGTTCGGTAGAGATGGATGAGAGCAGCGATGCGGTACGCCTCTCCAAGCAGAGCCAGCGGATCATCCGGCCCTTCGGAAGGACAAACCCAGTCTTTGAGTTGGGTCTCAATCCGATGGGCTCGCTTCGACAAACTTCCTGTGCCTGATGTCGGAGGGGATGCCTCATTACTAGCGTCTGCTGCGAAAAAGTCGGCATTCAAAATGCTCGTCTCAGCTATTAACTGCAGGACTCTTGATGCGAATCCGAAATATGGGTCGGCCGCAGTGTCTTCCTCCGAGAGCCAATAGTCGCCAGCAAGGAACGGTCGCCGATCCATGGAGACGCTCATAAGGATATCATGATATGCAAAATTTCGGAGCAGCCATCTCCCCTCCAATGACTGGTGACACGAAGCTGCAGACCCAGGAGGGAATGTGGTTGACTTAGACTTGCATCCCAATACTGCAGCTGCTCCAGCGAGATGGTGATACCAAGACCCTGTGCCGTCAGCGATGGACTCCATAGAGCATAGCACCATTGTGACGGCGAGCGACATTTCTGTAGACAGGGATTGTTCCCGGATTAATGTCTTCAACTGGCTCAGAGCTAGACCTCGGTGTTTTAATGACACCTGTTGGAACCGCTCATCGCCCAATGCGAGGTGGACCGAAGACCATGCTGAGAGTGCGTACATGAGACTTGGGCACTCAAATGCCATGGGCATTAGGACTAAAGTGACAGTTAGTATATATACTGATGCCATGACTGCAGAACGATTGGGATTATTGTGAAGAATCAGCAGGACTAACCTGACAGAAAGCAGTTGTTCTCGAGATTGGTGGTGAGCATGATGGCAAGGGTGGCCGTGTAGTACCGGAGCATAACCCGCCTACTCGCGACAAGGTCGCCGTCGCCAGCTTCCCCATCAGAAGGTTGCACAGCGAGACCTGTCTGTCCGAGATTGGCATGTCGCATCAGCACTTGGTAAGACCGGCGACAACAAGGACTGTCCCGGCCCACGTTGGCGTTGGCTAGCTCGGAACTTGCTTGAGGGGTAGACTGGAGAGATCTCGGCATCTCCCTCTGGCAGACGAGATTGAGACGGGAGCAGTGGCCGCAGATAGGATAGACCTGATCACACTTCTTCTTCCTAGGGGAGTGAGATCGGTTAGCGTCTTGTTTCACAAGCTGAACAGCCTTGATTGAGATTCTAGGCTCTTCCAGCGGGGCTGATTCCGAACCCCAGCTGCGGAGCGAGACATGCGTACCTTTGTCGACAGGTGGCACATCCGCGCCTCTGTCGAGTGTATCCGCCCCGAGCGGGGCGCCTCTCAGTTAGACCGAGGTTCTGGCCGTCCATATCCAGGACAAAATACCAACGGTGGGAGTTACCGTTGGCTCATAGATGAGGAGAAGGATAGACTGGGATGTGAACAGGCTCGCCGTAGCCGCAGGAGATGGAGCGTAGGCGCTATGGGCGGTGCGAGCCCTTGTGTAGCCTCCAAGGTGAGATGGAAGATGATAAAGAAGCGATGGAGACGGTCTTACCCCAGCATTCAACGGACTTTGGGTATATAACTGGTCTGACTCGGACTGACTGATAAAATGCGGGGCGGCGCTACCGGCGGGGTGGAGCCGGAGAGTCGACATTATCGCGACGAGGTGAGTGGTCACGATTTAGAGGGATACGCTAGGCGGCTTCAGAGAGGGGTCATGATGGCAAATGCAGATGGAGGTATTGGGAAAGAGTGATGACGATAAGTATCCTAGAGGAGATGGCAAAGAAATGGTGGGGATAGTATGTCATCAACAGCTGAACACGGCGATCTAACCGTTTTCTAGTCTAATATTCGCTCCCAATGCTCCATTGCCACATTGCCATCTAATTATTTAACAATTTGCAATTCTCCTATCGACACAATCACAGAGAGAAGCTCCAGTTTCGTCTGAGAGCAGAATTCCAGCCCCACCAACTCCTCGTGACAGTTCTGGCAGGCGATACCTGGGGCTGACAAGGCACTCCCATCAGTAGCCACGGGGCCTAAGTCGGACAAGTCGCATGTAGTACACCTTGGACATTGTGGATGCCAGTAAAGGGTGCGCCCATATGCCTGACTGATGAAGCACGCCTCATCCACGATGCGGTTGCAGACGCATCGTGCAGAGCGGCTCAGTTGCTGGGAACGGTACTTCTGTAGAGCCCAAGGTTGTTCGGTGGTGAGCTTCTTCCAGTTTTCGAGGGTGTCTAAATATTCTGATACCCCCGCAAGCAAGTTGGAGGTGTTGATGGATGCACAAAACTGAAGTCCGATACGAATCATCGATTCGGCATATTCGACTAATTTGCTCACGAGTGCTATGCCCTTCTTGACAGACACCTTGAAAGCCCTGGCCGAGCGGTTAGAATGTGTCATGTCACGAAGCTCTCTCGCAAAGTCAGAGAGCACCGATTCGAATTTGTTGAAGTTGTCGTCTTTGTCTTTGAAAGTGGTATCCCCCGCTGACAGCCGAGTGGAGATTCTCGCCTTGTCAATTGCTTCATACAACACGCACACGAAGCGTATAAGAAGCTCAATGGAATCAACAACCCCACTCACGTCCTTCTTGTCCCACTTTTTGGCCAGGTCTTCGTAAAGCTCGAAGAGGCTCATGAGGTGGTTGGATAGTACTGACGAAACTCGACGAATGTGCTCCTCCGCAGTCTCAAAGGCGCTCTTTGCATCCTCAGGCGTCACGGTTCCCAGATATGTACCGTTGCCTGATATCCAAGAGCCAGCTGGCGACAAGTGAGCTGAATAAGCGATCAAGTCTCCTGGCTTTACACTCCACGTCTTGTTGATTTCAGAGCATTCGGGATGCCACATTTCCGAAGTCGTCCCGGAAGATCCCTCAATCTCAATATACTGTGTGAGTATGGGCATATGACAACCGACACATCGAATTGCATAATTCATTGCGTAGTGTAGAAGACACAGGACCTTTTCCTCGTGCTCGTAGTATGAATCTTGAACATCGAAAATGATTCCACAGTCTGGCTCCATACAGCAAAAATGCTCCGCATGGTATTTTTTCTCCAATGCAGTGATGTAGGACCCACGAAGCGCTTGGTCGCAATTAGCACAGACTAGGTCCAATCGCAGGAAGTAATCGCGTTCACAAAGGAATGTCGTTGGATCATCCTCAAGTGGGAAGAACTTAGATGCCACAACCTCGCCACAGTCCTGTGCACTCATGTCAGTTTTTGAAGGCGTGCTTAGGATGAAAATAGCTTACTTTGCAAGTAAAACAATCTATATGGAATCTCCGTTTGTCTGGGAGTTTAACACACTGGCCCGTTATCCCTCCGTTGCATGTGGGACAAGTATATCGTGACGGTGTCGATGGGAGTGGTGCCAAATTATCTGGGCTTTTCGGTTCTGGTTTATGTAGGGGTTTCCTAGAAATCTGGGAGCTATTGTCTCCGCCCGTGGCTTTTGGGTCAACAAGTATGCCGGTCTGCCGTCGAGACAGCGGTTGTTGAATCGTCAACTCTGATAATTCTTGGAGTGTCTCGCCCATCCAGGAGTCTTCAGCTGCGGCCTGTGTGAGGGTTCTGTTATCCGAAAAGTCTATGAGATCCCCCAGTTCCTCGGCTGGATGATTCTTCATTTTGGCCTTGGCTTGGAAAAAGGCGCGGCGATATGCTTGGCTGTTGAGTACTAAATCATCGAACTCGAAGTCAAGCTCCGACTGTGCTTCGATGGAAGCGGTTTCACTGCCATGAATCAAAGATTCATCGTCCCGCCCTTCGTAGATTGAGCTGGGTACACGAACTCCAGGGTTACTTGCGCGTAGGGACCTGGTAGCGTGAAGCGAAGTTGTTATGGTGGCTTGGTTCTTAGAGAGCATTTGTCTAATGTCTTCCAATGTATCCCTATGCAGGGTCAGCAATAAATCTTGGATAACCCTAGGCACTATACATTTGAAGTAGTTGAATGAGGAGAGTTATGGCAGTTTGCTGCCCGCGCAGCGCAACGAGCAACTCTTGGAGCTTTTCCTCGTTCCACACGGCACGAGCACGAGCCTTCCATCGCATCTGGCTCGCATCTGCGGTACCGGAAGTAATGTTCTGAACCTCATCATCAAGGCAACTATAGAGCACCATGCAGCCTGTCAGGGTGGTGTCGAGTGCGCCAGCAAGACCAGATTGAGACTGCCATGCTGTGGAGAGATCCTGGCGCCGAAGCAGCAAATTCTGTATTTGAGCCAGCGAGGCGCTAATGACAGTAGACTCGCTGCATATTGAGGCGACTACAACTGGCGCATTACTGTGCTTCTGCTGTAGGTCGTAGAGATACCTGGTCGTTTTGAGGCAGCCAACTGTAGTGCTGACCTGAACAAAGTCAGCAGAGCGGGGTTAAGGAAGTCCCATAGATAAGCACTCACGACGGCGGAAGCGATAGAAACAGGATCCATGACGACAATCGAGGCGTGATTGGCCCAGAATAAAAATTCTCAAGAGACTTGAAGTTGAGGAAAGCATTCACAGATTTTATGAGAGCGGTCGCGAAGAAGGAGTGAGATTTCGGCTGAAGCTATGCACAGCCCACGGCAAGGTTGCATCGGGCTGCAGCCAAGTCTGTTGTATTAATAATCAGTCTGCCTCGCCATGCTGAATAGGGCCGAGACCCATTGAAATTCACCAACAGTGCACACATAGCAGCTTCACTCCCAGCCTGTCTTTTGCATGTCATATATTTCGTTGTTGCCGTCTATCTAACGAGATATTGGATCATACAATGAAATCTTGAAATAGCACTGGGATATCCTTATCCATACACAAAGTCTCCCAAAACAAACATGCAGCTAATTCCTGAGCTCTACTTTCCGCCAGTAAACGTGTACAATATGCAACCAACTTGTGTAGATCCACCCACGCCACCGTTGGCACCTGAATTATAAAGTCAGCCATCACGTTTCAAAAGAATGCAGAGTTGGGAACTTACATTTCGTGTAGTCTTCCCTCACCATCAAGTAGGCAGTTATTATGCCACTATTTCCCAGTGGCAACTGGAAGTCTTGTGTGGGCACAGTCGTTATGCACCCAGCTACCCAAGAGGCAGAATACTGATAGTTGATACCATGGTGGTCCTGCGTGTTCCACTCGATTGGTCCCGAATCAGGGGACATAGTTGTGCCTAAAGCACCCGTCTTACCACTAAACAGTGTAGAAAACTCATCCTGATCGCCTCCATTGATATCTGCATGGCCTGGGAAGTCGGACTCCAGGTGGCAGTTGACTGGTCCTCTCACCAGTGACGCGTTGGGGATCGGTTCTGCAGCTGCTGTGGTGGTAGGGAGCTCCTCCGCCGTAGTAGTCGTTGGGGGTTCGACTATAAGCGAGGTGGTCGAAATGATCTCGGCTGTCGACGTAGTGATTTCAGTCGTCGTCGGTGTATTGATTTCAGTGGTTGAAATCTCAGTTGTGGTCGAAACGACCTCGGATGTCAACGTGCTGGTGAAAGGCGTAGGTGTAGCAGAAAAGGTATCAGAAGTAATCTCAACACCAAAGTCGGCGTTAAGCCTAGACTCTGCCTGTTCTGATGCTTTTTCGAGCTCAGCATCGGTCTCGTCAGTGTCCCATTGCTCCCAATCTTCAATAACCATGGTAGCCTCTGGCGCGTTCGTGGTGGTGGTAGCGTCGGTCACGCTGGTAGCAGAGTCTTCAACATCACAACCATAGACCGTTCCACAGCTGGATGTGACCTGAGTTGCAGTGGTAGAAGTAACCCCGTTACCGACAGAAACACCGTAAGAGGTGCTAGTGACACACATTTCCGCTGTCTCGGTTTCGCACTCGGTGGGTTCTTCGGAGAATGTTGGAACATGGTCCGGTCCAACACTAAACATCACGTTAGCATGTTGGTCGTTACACTACTATGATATGGGATTTCATACACGAATCCGGGCCAGTTGGGAAGGTTCCCGTGAATATCAATTACGATAGGAAACTCGGGGTCAATTTTGAATGAAGGAGGGGGTCCCCTGTGGTGATATTAGTAAAACTGTCACCAAGCTGATGGAGGCTGAGGGTGTCTTTTCTTACGGTGGGTGAATTCCGGGAGGAATGGTAATGTGCCAGCCAAAGATGCCGCCAATACAGGCATTAAAGAACCAGAAACCACAGGGGATCACAAAGCCATCGTCAGTGGGTTGAGTATCACTGATAGAAGTAGTAATGGGGAAAAGAAAACCAGCATAATCGGAAGATGTGGTTGTCGTAGGGGGAACAGTGGTAACCTGGCCATCTGGCTCCGTAATCACCGTTCCAGTGGGGTTATTGGCCGATGTGGTTGTCTGCTGGGCAGTGGTGATAGTCTGCGATGCTGTCTCAGTGGTGATTGCAGTAGTGGTCGAATCAGAGGTGATTGCAGTGGTAGTTGATAATGTCTCGGATTCAGTGGGGGTCCCCGGACCAGTGGATGTGGTGTCTGGCTCCGCAACGAGAGTTGTGGTCGGTAGCGCCGTAGTAGACGTGGGGGTCTCTATAACCTGCTCAAGGGTTGTTGTCGTCGCCTCAGTAGATTGGGTTACAGTCGTAGAGTCGATGGCCGATAGAGTCTCAGTGGTCAAGGTGCTAGACACGGGGAATTGAACAGGCGTTGTCGTATCCGTTAAAGTAATCGGCGTCGCAATGTCAATCCTGGGGTACATAGCTCCGCGTTTGACTACGGTGACGATGGTCGTCAAACAATCGTCCTGCTGAGAGGGAGTAGCATTTGGTGGATAGCACTTTTCGTTTGCTCCGCACTGCCAGCCTTCTGGACAGCAGCCCTTGCCGCAGCACTCTTCTCCTATGATCATGATGTTAGAATATGATCAATCAGGCCTGGGCGACAAAATGGCAACGTACCGTGACCGCAGATGTGCTGGGCATGTCCATTCCTGGGCGGACAGCAATTTTCATTCTGTTCGAGAGCCTGACACGAGTGGCCAGAACGGCAGGACCCATAATCACACTCACGATGCCGCTCAGGTCGGAATGCCTCAGTAAGGTGTGTGCCAAAGAGCAACAGCAGTGGCGTTGTCGCAGAGAACCGCATCTTGACACCCTGCTTTTCGATCAATGAAAAAGAGAAGGTAGATTGTGTTACTGTTCAAATGAAATATTGGATGAAAGGTGTGATCAAGTGAGTGTGGGATAAAATCGAAGAAACACATCGGCTTGAGTTTTTAGTTGCTATGGGATGACTCCTACTGGTATATGTGCTCATTCACTCCTCAGGGAAAGCACCTTGTTAAAGGTAACACAAATGCAAGAACACGATCCAAGAAGAGGTACGTAACAAAACAAAAGAGTACTCGGTCAATTTTCCGCCTCGGCCTCAATCAATACAACCATGAGCTCCTACTGCATTTTAGACCCCAATGCAGGAACGAGAATGGATGTAGGATCAGCCAGTTTCGTAAGACAAGTTAATCAACGCTAAGCCAAGTCGTGCCTCTCTGCAGAGACGGAAGGAAGCACTTTCATGGCCCGAATACAGATGTGAACCTTGTCAGCGTGCGATTTGTTTTGGCACTGCAGATCGTGGAGGCGGAGTTGAATGTAAATCTAGAACATGGTACCGAGATCCCGTTTCTAACCAACCAGCTGCATCGTTCAGAACCCCGGCGACATCCCCGCAGTTCACTTTTCGATGCCGCTTAAGCGGGACTCCGGGCCAAAAGATTAGCGTCGATGCAGCATAATCCTGTCAAATCTATTTTAACCATCGATGGCATGTAAGCAAAATAGGGCGACAAATGATATCCCAGTGCTGATCGTTGGGGGCGGTACACTCAGCCATTGTGAAACAGGGGCGGTAAACTCTACCTCTTTCAGCTGAGTGCACTTCAATCAGCCTGATCTTGCGTCGCATTCTGAATGGAGAATGGGATGGACCTTCTGAGCTCAACCCTTGTTGAGGCCCCCAGCTCCCAATCAAATCCGAAAATCACTCAAAAATTACGTTCCTACATACTGCAGTCGCCACGGCAAAGATCCTTCCCGTGCATATTCTCCACGATAGCCCCCATGCAATCGTTCCTCTTGGAGGTTGCCCATTCCCCGCCGAAACATCGCTGCGCATTACGAGCCTCGCTCCGCGTCTAATACCAGCATGCTATTGGCTACGACGGCCAAAGCTCCCAAAACGCATCTCACCGGATTAGAAATAGCCGTGTGCATGTACATGTACCATCCTGCGCATCTGCGATTACTGTACTAGAATCCTCTCATTCCATTTACGCCTTCTGTTTATGTGCTGCAAGGAATCAGGATGATGCCTGAAATAGATGAATACGACAAAGTTAAGGCGCAGAGTAGGCCTGTACTATCACTTTGTGGAAAGACATACTGGTACCTGAATCTACCATTGACCTAATTTTCGGCAATTTGTAGGCCACAGACATCTGGACCGTAGGAGAAATGGCACTGAAGACAATCGACACGAGTATATAGACACATCCAACGCATGCTCTTTTGGATCATATCACAGTCTTTCATTTCTCACCTTCATTGCACACAACATCAGTTTATCGCATTCGACTTCGAAACTGAGACGATTCCATCGAACAGTATGTTCTCAATGTCGCCCTCCATACGGTTGACACGGTTGGCTTTTGTCACCGGACTACTCAGTCAACTCGTGTTGGGAGTGACAATCAACGATGTTTTTATAGTAAAGGAGGGCACGGAAAACGGCGGCTGCGATGCGTTTGCAGACGCGATCACCCAGGCGTTTGAGGACTCAATCAAACTAGCCGACATAGCAGCCGCGGGCATAGCGACTACGGATGACAAAACCCGTGAGTATCTGGACACCTTCTTCAACATCAAACCAGGCGAAGACACGTCGACGGCTGCGGGTAAGATTTCCCACACAAATGACCCACGAAAATCCCAACAACTGCTAAACTTGCGTCTCAGGTTATGTGAGCCAAGTCAAGGCGATCCTAGACAATTCGCGAACCCTTCCTTCCGGTAAACCATGGCTCTTTTGTGACAGCACATGGGTCGAAGGTTAGCACACTACGCTTATGTTTTACTCTGCTAAGATTATCTGTATTGACTTGTTACTTTAGAGCAAGCATGGGATTCGGTTGTTAAGAACGCGGATGGGACCCCACAGGAAGACGGACAGACCGTAGAAGAGAAGTATCCAGAAACGGAAGAGCACAGTATGTTACCTATTCTTTGCGAGTTATTTTCTTCATCTTGGTATTGACACTTCCGTCTAGAGACTGAATTTCGACCGTTTTGGTCCTCTGACCTTTCGCAATACATATCCCTTGAGCCTGGAGATTACTGCAGCACGCGAGGTAATCAAGGAGCTACTCAGGATCTCATCGCGCCAAACACTGTTACGCTCTGCATGAATAACTTCCCTCCCACCCAGGCTTCCGGTTTGGCCCAAATTGCTCCAGTGGCCGCTACTGGCGTATCTATTAAAGACCGCCAAGCCAACTCTCTAACCCTTTTCCACGAAATGTTCCATCTGAGTTCTGGAAGCGCAATTACACCAGACCATAGTTGTAAGTTGGACAAAGATACATACCTCCTATGAAGTAGTGCTGACACGCTGTTACAGATAAATTGGTCGACATCACCAACTTTGACACAGACACGGCGGTACAAAACCCCGAGTCGTATAGTTTCTACGCGTTGGCATTGTATCTTGCACAACAAAACCCTGTGTATACCTTTGCTACTGCGAAATCAGTGAAGCCAAGAAACAGAAGGGGTAGAGGATAGACTCGGTGCTTCCAATTCTGCTTGCGAAAGACTTTCCTACAATATTCCAGGCAGATCTAGTCAATAGCTTTGGTAGATGGACTTATTTCATTTTTCCCTTTTTAGAGAGATGGCAATCTGGTTATTCGGTTTTCACTTCTTTCAACGCCCGATCTCACTAGATCAATGGAGACATGACAATACTTTCAAATCATCCATTCGTGAGCCACATTCTTGTCATAGGTATAACATCTGATTCGGTGCTATGATAGACCGGTATTGGAATTTAACCTACTCCGTCAACATCCCCATTCTCCACAATCAACTACTGCAAATGTACCTTCTTAAAATCCACATGATACTCTATCGAACCTATCGCTCCCAAATTTTTCAAGTCCAACTCGAAGACCTCGACCGCCAACGCACGAGGTGACTCTTTATTCCGAGGCGGCCTCGTCTCCTCTCTCTTGAATCGCTCCTCCGCCTCTTTGTCTTTCCAATAATGGCACCACACGCATGCCGCTGCATCGTCCCCATTCCAAGACTGTGTGCCGTTCACCCAGCCCTTCGCTGGGACCCCTGTATAGGGAGCTCGGTGTGGCCCGCTCGCATTGACACCAGGAGTCATGGAAAGCACGAGACCTTTGACTTTACCTACCGCCTCGCGTTCTTGTGGAGAGATTGACATCGGGAAGTAGACAGTTCGAATTTCAGTATTGGATCCAAAACGCCACGAAAAGGCGACAGTACCAAAATCAACTGTCTGCGTTTCCGGTTCCGTGGCAGACTCGGCTCTGAAGTTGGCCAGCAGTTGTTCATACTGAGGCGAAGTTTTGAATGCGCTGTAGGCCTCGGGTGTGTTCCAGTCTATTACAAGCATGTATTCTCCTGGAGACTCTGAAATCGCCCCGTAGTAGGCAGGATTATCGAAGTCGGCCTTCACTGTCTGGAGTGGCTTAAAAATGGATGCATCGAATTCCTTTGCGATTGGAAACTGGAATCTAGTCCATGTAGAAATTCGTGGGACGCCCATTTTGGCGTTGTAAGCTCAAGTTAAAATGGTTGCTGAGACGGGAGAGTGTGAGAATGACCCGCTTTCTTTAAATAACACAGGTGTGGGGGCTGGGTACCTGAGGCCACAACACACCTTTGGAGTACAGAGTAAGCCGAGCATCAATCGACGTTTTGGAATAATACAGTATAAGGCAAAACCCCGAAAAGAGGGGCATCCCAGGTAGCCGCACAGCCCTATCTTGAATCTATAGATTCTGTCCCTCCTCAATCTTGTTCATAGCAGTGTACGCATCCCCCGCTTCCTTCCGAATATCTCCGTCCAACCCATCAGTGTCCCGAATAGCACGAAACCGCTCCTTCCACAATTGCCATCGTTGTGGACACAGTCCATCAGTTCCTTTGTGCCTGCGCTTCAACTTGATGGTTTCATTCTTGCTGAGTCTCCATAGCGGACCAGCTGTGGCTCCATGCACCGTCTCGTCGCGTCCGTACAAGAGGTGGCCAGCATGTTTCATCCAGGTTGCAGCACTCTTCACTTTATATGTTATATCCTCCACCGTAGTGGCATCGTAATTCACCTCATCTGGGGCGCCTCGAATAGGAGTCATGGTACCTTCAAGCGCACTAACCAAGGCCCAGATTGCATACATTTCGAAGGGGATGATGCCCAGGCCTCCGATCCTCGCCGCATAGGCTTGCAAATTGACAGCTCGCTCTTTCTTTTGTGTTTCTCCAGTAGCTCTCGGGTCAGCTAGTAGTGGTAAATTAGCGGTGGTGAGGTATGGCATAGTGTCGTATTGAATATTCGGCGTAGCTTACCATCTAGTTTTTCGTAGAATGTACTACCAAACATGGGCAAGTTGGTCCACAGTTGAATGAAGCCACCACTACCCCATTCTTCTCCAACCCTGACCGTCTTCGATGGTAGCCTGTGGAGTTCATGGACGATGGCTGCCAATCGGTCTTGCTCTGGGCTATTGTAAGGAACTTGGCGTGCTAGATCGTGGACGAGATCCCAGAACCACCAAAGGAACGAGTCCGCTGTACCGTGCTCTGCATAATCCTGATTGAAGAGTAAGTCTAGATCTGTTGCAGCATCACTAGGCGATTTAGGACGATTTGGCGCGAGTGCTGAGTTAAGGATTGCAACCACCTTCCCACCGTAGCTCGGTGCACCCTCATCTTCAAGCTTGAGATGCAAGTGCGGCATGATCTATTTTCCCCGAGGAGTATCGAGTAGACGTAAAATGAAAAGAATGCAAATATGGATGCTGCCTGGATTGAGGGGTACCCACTAGATTAACTAAGCCTCCAGCTTATGCCAACCCCATGTCCCCTAAAAATAGGTATCATTAGCGCAGATATCTGTATCACCTCTGCATCGATGAATGCAACTTCAATATACAACAGTTTAATCAGTTAATCAGGGAAGAAAGGTAGATGATCATTCATTGTAGTTTGTATCTGAAATAGGGTATTTATAATTGAACTATTTTCCTATCTATTTCTGTTGAACAGGCTAAACTCGTGTTTGAATGTGGGGACAACAAGGGCGGAACAGTGTACTCTTGGCCGCGGGTGGTGGGACAGCGCAGCCAGATACGGATTACTCCGAGACCTTCCGCTTCTTCATTGCTCCAGCACTGAACGCCACGTTTTAGAATAATAATAGAGAGGAGGTAAACCGAAAAGAGGTCGGCTAACCAACAGACAGAAGTGCTCACGATTGCGGGGCGGCGCTACCGGCGGGATGGGGCCGAGATTTGAGACAATCGTTCAATTTACGGCACAACTGGCTACGGCGGTTCGTTGGATCAGTTGGTGGCTTGGCTTGGCATATGCACATCTCAAACAGAGCCGCTGGCGAAGAGGTGACATCATGCGTCTCTTTGCGGACCATAATTATGGTAAGTCTAATACAGTATGGGTGCACTGAGCAAAGAGTCGGAATATATCGGGTTGTCAATACCGCACAACTAGATCTTGCTCTTAGTTGCCCCATAACCAAAATCCCCACTGACATCCTCGACGGCCTGTTTCAGCAGCGCGACCATCTGGTGCAGCTCCGCCTCAGTCACAATGTACGGCGGACACACCATGACGTGCTCCACGTGGACCTGACCCGTCCTGCCCAAGTTTCCCAGGATGTTCAGCCCGAGCTCTAGCGCGCGCGCGACGACCTTATTGCAGAAGCCGCTGCCCGGCTCAAACGGCATTTTGTCGTGCTTGTCCCGCATAAACTCGACGGACCAGAACAGGCCGCGGCCGCGGACATCGCCGACGACGTCCAGCGGGCCCAGCTCTTCCTCCAGCATGATTCCCAGCTTTTTACCCATGGCTGTCACGTTTTCCAAGAGTTTTTCTTTCTTGATAATTTCCTGGACTGCAATGGCTGCCGCACATGCCGTCGGATGGGCCTGAGTACCGTTAGTATCAAGTCAAGCCGAATGGCGTCGTTCTTCTCATACCTGGAATGTGTGGCCATGAATCAGTCCACCCGATCCAGCGGCCAGAGCTTCAAAAATGTGTTCACGTAATAGAACACCCGACAGGGGCACAAAGCCACCGCCCAACGCTTTCCCGATGGTCTGAATGTCCGGTCCCGAGATCCCCTCCTGTTCCCACGCATGCATCGTACCCGTCTTTCCCATGCCACACATGATCTTGAAGTGAATCAGCATCGCACTCGGTCAGATATCGAGTGGTTTTCTTACCTCATCCAGAATGAGCAAAATATCGTATTTGTCACAGAGCTCTCGCACAGCCTTGAAGTAGCCAGGCTCTGCAGCAACACATCCCGTTGTCGTACCGCTAACCGTCTCAGCGATAAATGACGATACATTCTCTGGTCCAAGGCGAAGAATTTCCTTCTCTAGCTCATCAGCGAGACGCTGCACGTATGCATCGGTGCTCTCATTCCGCCCTTGGAGACGGTAGCTGTAGCAGGGGTCCACAAATGTGACATTGTTAGACATCCAGTCTGAATAAATAGTACGTCGCTCCTCATGACCAGAGACACAGAGAGCGCCGATGGTGTTTCCATGGTAGCTTTGCTTTCGGGCAATGATGTACTTTTTCTGCCCCTGGCCTTTTTCACTCCAGTATTGAGTGGCGAGTTTGATTGCGGCGTCGGTTGCTTCACTTCCAGAATTGACAAAAATTGCCTTGGATAGGCCACCAGGGCGGTCCTTCAGCAAAAGAGATGCCAAGTCCTCAGCCGCATCACAGGTGAATCGCGCACCAGAGTAGACGTACGCAATTTGGTTGACTTGGCGAGCGATTGCTTCGGCGATCTCGGGTCTGCCTTGTCCGATGCATGAGACGGCAGGTCCGGCGGATCCATCAAGGATCACCTTTCCAGATTCGAGAAAGAGGGAAACTCCTGAAGCTCTCACGACTCTTTCTGGTCGAGCTTTGAAAGACCGATGAAGAATGTTGGAGTTTGTAACAAATGAGTCGGCCATGGTTCCGGGACTCGCCAAAGCTTCTGCTTTTCTCGCTCGTGACCGGACGCAATGATGATACGAATAAGTACAGTCGATAGCACCTGAGAGAATGATTTTCAGGAATGCAGATACTTATAGACACACATTTGGTCCTGAAGGCGCGGGGTACTTTGCCCATATCTCGACTCGAAATGGAACCCTGATAAGCGCTTGGAGCAGTCGGCATCTCTTACCGATGTAGTCTCTAGTTCGGTCTAACACCTGCCTCTCCACAGCCCCGAGCGCGCTGTTAGCGCCCGCCAATCGATTCCACCCCGTCGGGATACCACGGACTGTAAGCGTCATTTGTGGAAACTGCGGGGAAGCTACGATGATCCATCAACGCCGAGTGGGAGGAATCAGAGCGATGTTATTTATTGCAATATTATGGACAAAATTAGTACACGTGTCGACATAGGCAAGGGGACTACCAATAAAACCATAGGATGGAAAGAACACTGCGATGAGCTAGGGAGATTTATTGAGATTTATTCATGTGCCGCCATCAGTCCGAGGTCCTTTCATAATATTTCGTGGGCCTCCATCTGAAATACTAGTACGGGCTTTCTAGTATTAATACGTTTATGGAGCAGTACTCCTTCCAATCTTGTAAGCTAAGGTGCATAGTGATCAAACTCCACCACTAAATATGCTCACGCCGTCCTCTGATTCCTCCATCTGAAGTCCGCCGCTCCCGGTACTATTTGCGTCTTCCCAGATCGCGCCGACCACAGGGACGACAGTCTCCATTTCGAAATCCCCCAGACACATATTGAGCGGGAATCGACACGGGGCTTTCCCGCCCCGGCGTCTGCAATCCATCTTCTGGCACACGTGTCCGTAGATGCAGTTGGGCTTCCTGCAGGCGCCGCGCTTAGGGCACGGCATAGTGCGCGACAGCAGCTCGAGGATCGGGATCAGATCGGGGGGGACGGGGGTGTGGTCGTATTCGCAGTTCTCGTCGTAGCAAGAGTCGCTCAGGTGCTTTTTGTTGCAAAGCTTTGTAGGCCCGGAGATTGCCTTGAATCGTTTAAGGGCGCCGATTGATGGCGAAGGGATATAGGGGTCTAGTCGGTCTCCATTACTGTTAATTGCCACGAAGCCAACTGGAATTTCTTCGTGCCGTGGCAGCATAGAGTTATCTTTTTTTGAGCGCTGCGAACTAGAGTCGCCGCTGTAATGGTCTGGGGGCCTGTCATTGACCCTCCAGCTGTCGCTCATCTGCGACGGTGACTGGCCACTGTAGGTGGTCTTTGCCGTGTGCCGTTTGGTATCGACATGGGAGAACTTGCAGCTGTTACCATACTTGCATTTACCAGCCGCGAAGAATGTGCAACGTGCGTTGCTGTCGTTCGTAGAGAGGGGCTGCAAAGCGTTGGTGGGTAACTCGACGGCGTGGTTTCTCATAGCCAGCGACGTATTTTTCGAGGTCTGGGCTGGTACAGAATTGTAGGTAGTTAGAGCAGTGGTACGGAAGACGCCGGGAAGCTCTTCAATATTCATGCCGAGTTTATTGAACTCGTGATGGAATAGCAGACTTGGTGTCCGGATCAAGGTAAATAGGTCGGTGCTACCCCTATAGGGAGTAAGGTCGGCGACATAGCCCACGTCGTGGCATGCTGCGAAATAAATGTGCTTGCATTGCGCGTTGTCGGCGTACAGGCGCAACATGGCTTTCATTTTGTGGTCGGCATTTTCTTTTAGCTCGCCGGCATCGACGAAATCCGTCAGACCGTAAGATCTGTTAAAACCCGCAGTGAATGACGCAAGCGAGCGCTTCTCGGCGCCGCAGAGGCCATTCTTGTTAAGAATCTTGGACAAGCCAACGAGGTTTGCGTATACGCGAACCATGACTTCGCAGCCTTCGAGGCCTTTGCGACGCAGGCTCGCCTTGATGGTATCGTTGAGCTGTTTGGCTGCTCTGATACCGCCTTCTTCGCCCTCGCTGATAAAGGCTTCGTCGAAGACATAGCCGTCTCCGTCGACGACGACGAGGGCGAACGGATTGCGCTCGTGCCCGCGAGCTAGCTGCTTATACCGCTCTCGTCCCTCTCGCTCCTCTTCGTAATCGCTCTTCAGGCGTTTGTAGCCCTCGATCAGCGTCGAGTATTGCTCCAGGATTTCCGCGAGGTCATCCTTCCGGCGATACCCAGCGAGCCTCTCGGCCGCCCGCTCGAGTGCGTCGTCGCCCAGTGTAACCATTTTCCTAGCACGTGCCTCTGTGAGGCCGGCCCCACATCGCAGTCTGCTGCGCGGCCAAAATTGACGGTTCCGGCGAGTCCGGTTGATGGACGAGCGAGGAGAACTTGAAGCACAGAAGCCGGTCGAGATGCCAATCCACACACGTCAGCAATGATGAGGGGATCTGAGTTTTGATGAGCGAAAAAAAAAGGGGCCTCAAGCTTGGTATGGTTTCGTGTTCGAGCGGGGACGCTAAGCTGCTAAATTACTCGGTACCAGCTTACCGCGGCAACAGGGAAGCATCCCCGGGTAGAGAGTGCGATACAGAACCCTGACGCACAAGTGGCTGTGCAGAAATGCGTTGTAACCACAAGACGCTTTATAAGCTCGCATTTATGCATCTCAGAGCGAGGTCGTCCTGTTGCTCTGATGGCCAAACCAACTTTCCAGGGCCGTCTTGCGTGCATCGGTCCACAACGTCCTCGAACTAGCACATACGATATCGATCCACTACGAACACTCTCGGCTGTCACGCACGTGGATGTGGAACCCGTTCTTGCTGTTCGTCAACTAATGAACATCAATAACAGCTTGCCGCTCGACGACCGGGTTCTATTCCATGTCTACTGGGCGCGCCGGTCGCACTACCCTAATGATAAGGTAATTGTATACGTGCCACCACTGAGCCGGCAATGGGTACATTACGATAAGGGAGGGAATGTGTTGCATCACAAGGTCATCAAGGTCTTCATCAACCACAGGAAAAGTAAAGCTTGAAAGGCTCTAAGGTTCCGTGCAAATCTCGGTCCCTGACGGAACTCCATGTTTTTATCAAATCCATTGATGAAACACTGACCCTTAGATCCGAGATGAGCATCCAAAGTGCTGCATAATAACCACGTCACAACCGCATCATCATCCGAATCATAATCTTGGCATCAACCAGACTAAGGTGGCTTAGGGTCCCGGTTAGCCGGTGTCCCGGATGTCCCGAATTTCTCTTATTGCTAGCGCCCTGGTGGTGATTTGCCTCTAATGAACCTTAATTCCTTTTTCTACCAGGTTCATTTCTGAGACCAAAAAGAAACCCTATTCGTATAGGAAAGACATTGGGCTTAGTGCTTGTCTGATGAATGAACTAAATTCACCAAAGCGCAGGGCCATCGACGTTTTGTATATATGCGTCCAAAAGACTCAGCCTGCTTTAACAAAACAGCCCCTGTAGCCAGAACAGGCGGGTTCCCAAAGTCGCCCGCAATTGATGTTTTCTCCACAAAATACCTCCATGTTTCTTCCCTAGCCCTCTTGATTGCGACCTCACACGATAGAAGCTGTCACATCTAGCGGGCTCCTGCCATCTGAGGTACCGCCGCTAGTAGACGGAGCTGTCGCCGGTGAAAGACAGATGTGTTGTTTTGATATGATTCACATATTGCTTTTGCCTCTTTCAGCTATGAAGCCAGTTACATCATTTCAATCCATAAACAGATTCTGGCAGTTTCCATCAAACCATCAGCTATTGTTAGCTTCCTCTCTTACCACGGTCACTGTGGTCCTCAGGCAATAGAAATCAAGAACATTTATCCCTCTCGTCTCATACGTCCTACCTCTCAGATGCCACAGAAACAGACCGGCGGATGTCGTAACAGTATTTAGAATAACATTCGCACCAAAAGGTAGCCTAATACACAAACTACGTCAAGTGGTGTCTGGCCTTTGCTATCAATTGCGTTAACACGGGTTTTGGATTGTTATGGCCGGATTGCTGTATCTGGAGAGGAGACATGAGCTGGGCTTGAATAGAACCTGTGCGGTGACCTACTGATTGGAAAACTTTTCGTTGTAGAATGCAATGCCCATATTGGAATTCTGGCCTGGTCTAAGCAAGTGCCCTGCTAGCCTTGCAGCAACAGGCCTGTCCGAATAAACTCTGAACACTGGTGAAACCTAGGGTAGGTAAACAGCGAACATAACAAGTTAAACCCGCTCATCCCATGCCAAACTTAACACAAACTAATCCCATGCTACATTACTAACTGGGCAATATTCACCATGGCCGGATTGTCCTGAAGTGGGAGAATATCAAATGGCACAGTAATATAGAAGTTTACAAAAGATGCAATACCGAACATCAACCATGGGAGAGAATCTTCCCCCTATTATATACAGGATTTCTCGTGCAAGGATCCAGAGATTACATTTTAAACAAGAAACAACTATTCGAAGTATGTCGACAGGAATCGCCAACTTTCTCCACCTAATCATGGGTTCGAGCATAATCTTCAAATTCATTCGATTATGTTTGAGGGATCTGTTCACAGCCTCAGTGAATTGGTAAATGATTTTGGCTGAACAGCTGGGCCACTCTGTGGGATCATTTGGAAAATTAGACGTGCCACCGCTTGTGCATATCAACCCGTTAATAGAGTCCTTATAGTAATTTAATACCTTCCCTTCTTGAAAGTAACTAATGCAATTGATGATGCTGGCACATTGAACAAACTTCCCTTCACTTCCTGAACCATTACTTTACCTTCAGGCTGACCAGAAAGAGTCTCAAAGTTTTGTCCAGCCCAGGTTCTATAGCAGTCAGAATATCATAATTGAATGAGGCTTGATAGCCACTTACACATTAGTATTAGCGGTAGTCGTCTCCGATTGCAGTAGTTTCACAGTCTTTGGGCGGTCTGCACTTAGACTAGCGAGATTAACATTGATGCTCGGCTTCTCGCCATTACCAAGATACACCTGGGTGTTTAGCACCACAAGTCGCGTGAGTTGTTTCTCCTCCCAAATCCCATATGCTGTCAGTGTCAGGTTGGATGTCGGGATCTCAGAAATATAAGCATTGCCGGATTTTCCGATAGCCTCATTAACGACCAAAAAGGCGTGGTAGGACGGTAAGATATGAGGACGAGTAATGTTGAGTCCATCATCAGATTCATCCGTTGGCTGAATAGCGTTATACCGGTAGCCCACACCTTGGTGAAAATGCATCCGTTCGATGCCTAGTGAAGCTCCAAGAAGCATCCAGTCTACCGTCCAGATTGCACCTTCAACTGTGTTGCTAAGACCTGGTTGACCATGGCTAAATTTGATTAGTCTTGATGAAACCTATAACCTCAATTCTCGACGTACTTGGCATATGAGTTTGTCTCACCCTAGGCCTGCGTTAGAAACTGCTTGACGAAACATAATTTAGTGTAGTGCTTACGAATGAGTATTTCAAGCCCACAGACCGAACCGCACGAATCCCCCCCGCTTTCGCAGACATGTTCGCACGTACGGCAAGTTTGTTCATCAACTCTCCGGGCTGGACGATACGATAAGGGCTAAAACCACCGGAGTAGGAGTGCTCAGTGAATTGGGAGGTCTTGCGTCGTATGTCCCGATCATCCAATATCCCAGCTTGGAGTGGGCCTTCCGGAGTCCATTCAGGTGCATTGAATCCAGTAAGAGCACCAGGTGACAGAGTGGGCTTTTCTTCTGAACCCGCCCGGCCAAATTCAATCTTTTTGCTGATGGCTTTCGCAAATTCTACCCAGGTTGTTGTGTAGTTAAGCGGATTCCATTCGTTCCCGTACGGCCCAGAATGGGATGTTCGAGTCGGGCCATAGAAATCAGGCTCATTGCCGATTTCGACGTTAACAAGCTTGACATGCTTGGTCAAATGAGAACGGTCCCCTTGAAAAGCCTCGGCCAAGAGATGAGCCTGAGCCACCGTCTCTGTTTTATTTAGAGACTTCAGGTTTAGACCCCACAGAAAGGAAGTGCCAGAGGGGAGGTTGCCTGACAGGGCGTAAAAGTCGCGCCCAATAAAAACATGATTGGCTTCAGGGTTGGGGACATTCTCAGTAGGCTCGGGGAATGTGGAATTCATAACTTCGACGTTGAGATCAACACTGCTTCGATCCTGGGAATTGGCACCAACACGAAGAAATGGCATGTGGCCAGTTCGCTCCCCGAGGTTACGTAGAAGTTGGTTAAAATATTTGTTTGGCTTTCCAAGCTTTTTGCCAGCCCAGTCTGGCCAACGGTCCATCTCCAGACTGAAGCCAGCGAGGTGAGGGGAGAGCTTTTCTGCCCATTCTGGTCTCTTCGTTGGCAGTTGCAATATGAAATCATACTGACTTCCAGCCGCGTAAACTTGGGTAGCGGCGCCGAAGGCGAGTAGCCCATGAATAAGATAGTTGCGCATTCTGATTTTCTGTGGCCGTGAACTGTAAGTGATTGTG
Organism: Cylindrodendrum hubeiense; assembly: GCA_014621425.1. Classification (NCBI taxonomy): domain Eukaryota; kingdom Fungi; phylum Ascomycota; class Sordariomycetes; order Hypocreales; family Nectriaceae; genus Cylindrodendrum; species Cylindrodendrum hubeiense. Next base: position 79,305 of record JAANBB010000070.1, on the reverse strand, counting down.
GCAAAGAAGGTTTGTTAAACAGGTTCTTTGCTGGATTTATAGAGCGGATGAACAGACTCGGAGAGAATCGCGCTGAGAGAGAGACCTCCTGGCGCAATTCTCTCCGAGAACTCACAATGCAAACTAGGAAGGTTCTCAACTGATTGGGTGGGGAGCCATACAAGATCAGGTTGTAATTGCTACTGTACAATAATCACAACGCAATGATGTCTGTTGGCGCTAGTTTGCTAACACGGGCACTTTCCCCGCAAACGTACCATTGATCTCTCCACCCACCTATACTTCCTCCCCCGGATTTTCCCCAGTCTGCCCCAGTCATTGGGTGTTCACTAATTCAGTTCCAAGCTGGGGTATACTAGACAATGTCTGGACGTACACAAGGAGGGGCAGTACCGCCGCAGTCGCACCAAGCCGAAGGTTCCGTATAGCCTAAATCAATATTGTAGCCCCTAACTACAGGTAAGGCGGCAGAATGAGCCTGGGTCGCAAAGAATGTGGGAGACAAGTCGGAGACCTGTCCGGTACTAAGGTTGAGAATGTAATAGATGAAATTTGGGATATGCTGGTACGCTCTACGCAATATATCTGTAGCTCCGGCCCTTACTTTGTCCCCTCGGCTTATTAATTAGAGCCGACCACCACGGCCTCCAACTGTCGAGACACGTAGTATCACTGGAAAGAGTAGCAAGAACAAATAAACCGCCGGAAGACAACCTATTATGACTATTGGTTGATGTAATAATGAAACTTTGCTCTGGCCTTTCATCCGACCTTCTGCTCGGACTTGTTTGCGACTGGCTTTCTACAACCAAGGGTTATTTAACCACATGATGGCGAGGATAAATCGAATGACACACTGTCGCACTCGGCACATTTTTCAGTCAGCCCCTAACCTCAATTTGGGAGGATTACTATTACTAGGGGGAAGGGGGGTTACCCTCCGGAGTTGAATTCGTTTACCCGTCAATCACAGGCTTCATCTATACGCCGATACGCGTATTGTGTACGTATTGATGATAGTGATAAATGTGAGCGCTCTACAATGAGATCTTGTACCTTTGGCTCAACGGTTGGTGTCAATTAGTATTAGCGTACCCCAGCCCTTTCCCCATGGGGAAGGCCCTGGTAGGATTGAGAGAACATACGAGGTTGGAGACAGTAAGATGACAAGGTTGATTGATACTAACTACCTCCCCATGTAGTAAAGGTTGCGGGTTTCCGCGTATCAAGAATCCATTTTATCACCCATGTATCGGTCAGGTATCCGAGTTAACACACCATTTTAATATGTCTGCATTAGTCAGTACAAGGTCTTTGAGCTTTCTCCGGCGTGATTGGCAAGATTCTCCAGCCTCCCCCCTCCTTCCAAGCCGTTGATCAAATTTGAGCCCAGGTTTTTCTCACTTGTGAACATGTGAATTTCTTTTTGTTTGATCAGACCGATCGGTCATGTCTCCGAATATGCCTCCCGTTTGAAGCTAATGTCTACGATTCTATGGCGTCGACATCGCGCTTGGAGTTAAGCACAGCGCCAGGGTGTCAGCCATGTTGTTCTTCACTGGCTTCATGGCGATGAAAGGCTGCCGGGCACGCGGGATAGCCGCTTTAATAAACCAGAGGCTTGTGTTCAAGTCTTGGATGTATATATATTCCATTCTATCACCGCGTCCATTGTTCTCCAGACTTTTGATTCACTCTCAATTCTTCTCGCTTTTAAATTGCCCTGAAAGAGATTTCAAAAAGAATTCTTCGCCATCACTTCATCTTCACTCACAAGTTTCTTTGCATTCTCATTGCACGTCAGTTGCCATGGCTCGTTTAGCCCCCCTTCTCCGCACCATTGTACGTAACGATGCGATGCGTGCCGACCCCGAAGAGATTTATGGCTGGAGGGTCTTCGCGCTTGTTTTCTCTGCCTGCTTTGGTGGCATGCTTTTCGGTTGGGAGACTGGTGCTATTGGCGGTGTACTCGCGATGGACGCCACCCAGGAACGCTACAGCTACGTTGATCTCTCCAAGGGTGAAAAAACTACTCAAGATCAAAACATTGTCTCGACTCTGCAATGTGGCTGTATTTTAGCCTGTCTCCTTATATCTTGGATCACTGACAAGTTTGGTCGAAAATGGTGTTTGGTCGGGACCGGAGCACTCACAACTATTGGCGTTATCTTCCAAACTGGATCGACCATAAATGGATCACTCGCCATTATGTATGTTGGTAGGTTCATCTCTGGACTGGGTGTGGGAGCTGCCTCAAGTGTTGTGCCTCTCTATGTGTCTGAGTGTGCTCCACGTGCCATCCGTGGTGGCCTTATCGGTAAGCCGCTATTTGACTTCGGTTGGTCTACTATTTTACACACTTACATTCGCAACAGCCTTTTACCAATTATTCATCGTCACTGGCGTTATGCTTTCTTTCTGGTATGTATGGCTTGTGTCTCATTCACGGGTTGAAACGTTTGTCTGATCAAGCCTTTACAGGATCAACTACGGAAGTCTCCTACATCTACGCGGTCCAGCTGTATTTACCGTCCCACTTGCCCTTCAAGCACTTCCTGCAGTGTAGGCATTTTCATTTCCAATGCCACAACATGAATTAATATGAAGCAGCCTCCTTGTCTTGGGCATGCTCTTTTCGCCTGAAAGGTAAGCCCCTCACCAACAGATTATCCATCTACTTCTTCTAACAAGGAAATAGCCCTCGATGGTGTGCTAGGCAGGATGACTGGGAACAGGCTACTTCTATTCTTGTGAACTTGCGAGGGTAAATAAAGAGCCGTCAGTACTCTCAAGAGTTTACTAATGCTCTAATAGACTGCCTGCAGACTCTGGATACATTCAAGGTGAAATTCAGGAGATGGCTGAGCAATTACAAGCAGAGCGCCTGGCCGTTGGGGAAGCAACCACTCTCACACTTCTCAAAGAAATGACTCTTATACCAGGCAACCGAAAGCGTCTAGCCATCTCAATCACGTTGATGATCTGCCAACAAATGACTGGAGTAAATGCAGTTGTAAGTCACACTGAGATGGTAAAGCCATATGAAGAGACTGACAATAGTGCAAAAAGAACTATTATGCTCCGCAAATTTTCAAGACCCTCGGAATGACCGGAACAGAGACATCGCTATTCGCTACTGGAATTTATGGTATTGTCAAAGTCTCAGGCTGTGCCATCTTTCTAGTTTTTGCAGCCGACTCCCTCGGCCGCCGGAGAAGCTTGCTCTGGACGAGCTTGGCTCAGGCAACTGTCATGTTCATCATCGGTATATATGGAAGGACGGAGCCCCCAGTCGAGGGAAAGCCAGTGAGACTTAAATGAAACCACCTGCAAGAGTGTGGGCCCTACTAACCAATCCACAGATCTCGGCATTCGGATATGTTGCCATCGCCTGTATTTACCTTTGGGCAGCGTGAGTGATGATAATCCTAGCAGGACTAAGGTGCCAAGTTACTGACTCAGCACACAGATTTTATCAGTTTGGATGGGGACCATGTTGTTGGATTCTCATTAGTGAGATTCCAACTGCTCGTCTCCGAGCAATGAATGTTGCTATTGGTGCTGCAACCCAATGGCTGTTCAACTTTATCATTGCGCGAAGTGAGTCCCAACAATCTAAGGGAACTTTCTGGCAGTATGCTAACAGTTTGTAGCCGTTCTGACAATGCAGGCGACCATGGGCCAGGCTGGATTCGTACGTATTACCCCTCTCTTGAATCAAATAATAAGAGTTCATGCTAACTTGAGATGGTAGGGAATGTTCTTCATGTTCGGATCTTTCTGTATCTTGATGGGTGCTTTCGTATGGTTTTTTGTTCCTGAGACAAAGGGCCTTGGTCTCGAACAGATGGATGAGCTCTTTGGTGTTACAGTATCTGAGAAGCGGTTTGATACTGAAACGCAAGGTCGTGAACCTCGGAGCATTCAAGAAGGCAGCGAGCGCAAGCTGTAAAGCATTTAGTAACTAAAGAAATATGGTCACGAGTTCTTTATTGGGGTGGAAAGTCTGTTCTATAGCAAACACCCAATCGCTACCCTCTCATAGGTTCTTCCTAGGCGATGTCGTCGAAGAGTCCTTCAACCTAAGCCCGGGCGGGGCAGGTGAAGTACACCATTGGTTATCTAAACAAGGCAAAAGCGACACAGGAAGAAGTATATGGTTCTGAACCGACTTTTTGTAGGCAGAGTTCGGTGCTCTTCACGACAGTTGTTTTTCATTAGGGGAGCTTATCAATTTCAATATCGAAGCGGCTTTCATTCAATTCGGTGAGATGGCCGAGTTGGTTATGGCGCCAGGTTAAGGTTAACCTTAACACCCATTCCTGGTGGAGCAATCCTCCTGGGTTCGAATCCCAGTCTCATCAATTTTTTGTCCCTTTCATCCTTTGAATCAACGAATTCCTTGGAGGACTGTGTGAACCGCTCATTTTTTTTTGCTAAACTGAAACGCGACTCTCGTTTAGCAAGAGGGTTGGTCAATGCGAGATTTTCCAATTTTCCCAAGATCTCCTCTTCTGAATCAACCTCTTTATGATGATTTAGTCACTAAGCCCTCATGGGTTTCAGGGCTCATTCCATGTACCTTTATTATCACAATTCACACTTCTTCAATTTCTTGTTCATTTGTTTTCTGAATGGCTCTTAGTCGTCTTCTCCCATCGTCCCTTTTCTGTTTCGGCTCATGGGTTCGGTATGGGTATCTTGCACAGCGGAGCAGTTCTGCGCAGCTCCGAATTCAATATTTGCAAGGCATGGAAATTGAATTAGCTAATATTCGTCGTTGCACTTTATCATGCATTCGCAAACAGTCTCTCCTTTCCTTCCTCGAGTGGATTGTGGTCGGTAACGCAATGGCTTCTGCGCCAACATCTGTGTCATCTTGTATAGGGTAGCCGTGCTCAGATCTTGGGGGCGATATTGAAACCCCCAGTCCTTAAATGAGGGAGTGAAGGCAATTGCAAAGACTTTCGGAGGGGCTCCATTTTCTAGTTTAAAGCGGTGCGTCTTATTGTTTGAGGAAAACATTCCTTCTTCACCTCTTCAAGCAAAATCATTGTGTCGAAGCAACTCTGTATTCAGTCGAGGTTGCTAATCATTCGGGTGAGATATGGGCTACGGCATTGGGCGGATAGCACGTGAGATGTGAGCCAGTGGCCTGGGTCGTGGTGTATTAGCTACAGAGGATTAAATTTGTCGAATTCGCTCAAAACAGAAGCGCTATAGTAACGATACCTGGCCTTCTCCATTTGGCTTCAACCTCAGGATGCCCTCTTCAACCTGGCCTCCACGCATCCACCCGGAACGCCAACGGCGCGCCATGTCTGCACCAGCTCAAGACCCGCCGCCTCAAACATCTTCTGGAAGCCTCCTTCGGTACGTTCCTTGCCACCCATGGTCATGACAGCCTGGTCGAGAACGGCGGATGCAAAGTCAGCTTCGCCCACACGCGGGGCCAAGACCATCTCGCAGACGAGAACGCGAGAATCAGGGGACATGGCCTCGGCGAGACGCGTCAGAATCTGGATGCCGACGGGGTCGGCGTAGTCGTGGAGAATCATGCGCATAAAGTACGCTTTGGCGCCTGGGGTTATCAAGTCAGCGCCTGGCTTTAGAAATGCGGAAATTTGTCGACATTGTACCTTTAACGGGCTGTTCGGTCATAAAATCATGGTCAAGGAGCTGGAACTGAGGGGATTGCGATTTGGCGAGCTCGATCATCTCGGGCCTCTCCTGCAGGATGCAGTTCTTGGGCGAGAGCTCTGGGTGGGCTGCTAGGATCTTGTTGAGGACTACGCCTTCGCCACCACCAACATCCACCAGCTCCACGACACCTTTTTCGTCGTCTTCTGGGCTATTTTTCAGGGTACTAAAGTCGAAATGGCCAGTGACTGGGATTGCAACATCGATACCGGCCATGCCCGTTTGGAATGTCTGCAGTTTTTCCGGGTTCTGCATCATGATGCTCCACACAGGTGTTCCCTCCTGCTTGTGGTACGCAGTGTACGGGTTCCTCAACGGGTCATCAGGCTCCGTCAGCTTACCGCTGGAAACGAGATACCCGTCAAAGTCGTGCATATTCTTAAACCACTCATCGTACCTATGCGGGGTAAGAATCAAGTTTTAGACGGGATAACGCAGCGATTTCACACAGAGGCGCTCTTACATGGCCAGGAACAAATGACCCGGGGCGGGTTTATCCAGGATATAGGCAAGAGAGAATTTGGTGTGTCTGTACTCTCCGCCGTCCGGTTCGGTCTGATCGAGAAAGCCGGAAGCAACTGTGTGTGATGCGATGAGTACGGCCCGATTATCAGTAAGTGAGATTGGTTGACTCACCTAATACACGTCCCATTCGTTCTAGGAAATGAAATATTAGCTGTGATTGGCACTAGCAGATGGACAGAGCGCAATGCGCACCCAATAGGGAGTCTTGAACGCCGGTGGCCTTCGAGAGGTCCTCGAGCGATATGGATCCAGTGGCTGGAATGGCGTCGAGGACCTTGAGCCTCATAAATGTCCTAACAGCAATAAGCTCCGCCATCTACGGTAAGAAATCGTGTAAGCAAGCGCTCAGCCGCAAGGGAATAATTCTAGAGTTGGGTTCGGCGATGCCATCTTGAAGCAGCGATAAGAGAGTTATGGCTCACATTGAGGCCATGATAATTGGGCTTCTGATCGGGTGTGATCAGTGCTTGGGTCAGTTCCTTTGCCTTGGCGAGGATCTGGACGCGCGACATGTACCCATTCAAGTCGGGGGTATCGGAGTAAGCCTGTGCGGCCTGGTTAAGGCTGCTGACGAGGTCTTGGACCTCTTGCTTGGAAGGAAGCGCCATGTTTCAGATGTAAGCGTATGGGAAGGTGTCGTTGGACGAATGTCGAGTATCAAGGCGCAGTGAGACTCGAAAGAGCGGTATAATCAGCGGTAGAATGCGGGAGAGACCCGTCGCCGTGGCACGGGATTTGGGGGCCGTCGTCCTTTGGGCGTGGGCTGGTACTCGGAAATTCTCCCGCGCTCTGCGGCCCCTGGTCAAGGGCCCGCGGAACACGCCATGACCATATCGGGCTATGCTTGTTGCGGCCTACTGTCCGCGATAGCGTGAGGGGGTTACGCAGCCTCTGCCACTTACGGTTGGCCCATCGATCCCTTGGTGGACTGCCAAGCTTGGAGCTGTCAACATGATCTGCGCCCGTCGCCCGCCTCCCCCACTCCTCTCGCCTTTGGAATGTCCGATTGAACTCTAATTGCTACGTTAGAATACCGACAGGCTGGGACTTCAATCCTGCACGTCCACTCCTACCGCTATATTTGCTTGCCTCGCCCTCCATGTCGGCGCCGTCTTCACCCCCGAAGCCCACAGGGTTACATGACCAGGCGGCCCCGGGCCCAGGGACTGCTGAGGGACAATCTGGTGGCGTTACCTCTGACCGGGACGCGCACGACCCCGAAAACACGGAGCCCGAGGAACCCATCATCGCGTCGGCGGCATCTTCGACCGCGCCGTCAAGCCATATCGAGCCTGATACCTGGACTGACGACGACGAAGCATATTCCGGGTCGACAAATACGAGCTACCTGTCTTCAATCGCCTCTGACGTCAGGCGCGGCGTTATCGAGAATGGGCGGACCTATGGCGTGTATGGCATCACCAAAGCCTGGATCCCGAGCGACGACTTGGAAGTGGGTATACTCTCTCATTACGATAGTGCGATCGAGATGTGTTAATCAGAAATCCGGCCCACCAGATGGAGAGAAACGACCTGCAGCATTGCAAGTTCACCATGCTCATGAACGACGAGCTTCATTTGGCTCCCATAATCGATCACCCGCAGAAGATCTTGGATCTAGGGACGGGCTCGGGCATCTGGGCCATGGATATTGCCGACCAATACCCATCGGCCAAGGTTATTGGAGTCGACAAGGCTCCGGTCCAGCCAACCATGATCCCTAGCAACCTTACCTTCGAGGTAGGTGGTCGCTGCGTCTTCTRCTCTCTCTGATAGCCCAACACCCGCTGACATCATGCTTAGCTCGACGATATCGAGGACGAGTGGCTCTGGGGAGAATCTAGCTTCGACTTTATCCACGGCCGCGAACTTATCATGGCCATCCAAGACTGGCCCCGCCTTATCCGCCAGGCGCACGATCACCTCAAACCCGGCGCCTACCTACAGCTGGGCGGATCCGTCCCCGACTTCCGATCAGATGACGACACGCTCCCACAAGATTCAGCTTATATGGAAATGGGGCGCATATACTTGGAAATGTCGGCGCGTGTCAATCTGTCGGGCTTGGAGCCCACGAAGTGGAAACGCTACCTGGAGGAGGCGGGTTTCGAGGACGTCGTTGAGCGTATACTCAAGATCCCCACGAATCCCTGGCCCCGCGATCCGTATCTGAAGAAGATAGGCGCCTTTGAGCTGCACCATTTCCGCGAGAGCATCGCCAACGTGTTTGCGCGGGGCTACGAGCAGATCCTGGGCGGCGATCCGACATACTTCCAGGTCTTGTTAGCCAGGGCTCGAAAAGAGGTCTCCAACCCAAATATGCACAGCTGGGTACCATTGTAAGTGCGCCTTGGCCATATTTGACCATGTTGCAGAGCTGACGTTATCTATAGTTACGTTGTTTATGGACGAAGACCTGGAAACTCAATGCCGGCCGAGAAGGAAAAGTCAGCCACACCCCCTCAGACGTAACGGCCGCCTCAGGTCCGTGGGTAGCAACCGTTCTGCCGATTTGACGAAATGTATATGAAGGAAAAATGATACATGCAAGTACTTACGACTGGTAGCGATTGATGACCATATTTTCACAATGAGTTTATTGTATATATTCCAATGAATGCATCTATTGCCTTTTACTATTGGTGATGCACATCGACAGTGTCGTCTCTAAGCCAAACATACAATAGGCATCTACCGAAGATCAGAGATGGAGGGTGCATGGTATCTGGGGATGAGGCAGCACACCAACCTGCTGCAGGAGGCCCACCAGAATCCTGCGGGAGGCCCACCGGGAACCTGTGGGAGGCCCACCGATGACCAAACTCCTGCAAGAAGCACACCAAGCATCTGCGGGAGGCCGTCCATGTTTCTGTTCTATTTTTTATTGGACGTTGCACATACTTCGATACATCATGCATTTGGCTGGCCTACAGCGTTGGCCAGCGGGACAAATAGTCGGAGCCTGAATCTGCATGCTGCCTGTTTCGCATTGTTCACTCGGCTATATGGCTTGTAACCAGGCGTGAATCTCTCTGGGCGGCGTATCGCAAGAAATAGATGTACAATTGACCAACTTACACGAACTTCTCCAAGCGTGACAATTCCAGCCCCCTCATTGCACATGAACAGTCTTTGCATACGACATGCGTAGCCTTTCAGAACACTGTGCTCTTCACCGAGTCGAAACTGCAGTATCACAAATTAGATCATAAAAAGCAATCATTATCGACTTGGATCCCATGGGGCCTCCGTTCGGCAGTTCAAACCCTAGTCACTCGTTGGGTTTTCCGACTGCCGCGCTGAGATACGCCCGCTGGTGACTGCATAGTTACGTACAGTAAGTAGCAAGCCACGCGACTGAGATTATTAGCGGGGAATTAGGTGCATGGGAGAAAAGAAACATGAGTTTAGGCATCAATGATAGTTGTAATTTCGGATAAGTACTGTAGGCGGCTCTCGGTATAAAAGGTGGCTACAGCTCTCAGAGCCCTGACGTTCGTCATCACTGGGATTCTCCTCATGATACACATTTATTCTTCCCATGAATCATCATTGTCATGACGCAACTCAAATATACTCGCCTTGATGGCCTTTGCTCATCAGAGCAACTTCAACTTTGTGATACGGTCGACTCGCTCCGTTCACACGGCATCAGTCGTCACGTCTCACTTCCTCAAATCATTGTCTGCGGTGACCAATCCTCCGGAAAAAGCGCCGCCCTTGCTGCAATATCTGGGGTGCCTTTTCCAGTAAAAAGCACTCTAGGCACCCGTTTCCCAACGGAACTCGTTCTCCGCAAGGCAGCTGTCTCTGGCGCCAAGGTCTCAATCACCCCACACCACTCCCATAACGAGTCTGAGAAGGCAATTCTCACCGAATTCAACGAGGAATTAGAGTCTTTCGAAGATCTGCCTACTGTGATTGAGAAAGCAAAAGCTGCGATGGGAATAATGAACTCGGGAAAATAATTTTCGAGGGATCTACTTCGCATCGAGATTAGCGGGCCCAACCGTCCTCGTCTTACCATGGTCGACTTGCCTGGCCTCATCCATTCCGAGAACAAACACCAGTCTGAGTTCGATGTTGATCTAATCAGGGAAGTCGTTCAAGGCTACATGAAAAACCCAAGGACTATAATCCTGGCCGTGGTCTCTGCGAAGTATGAGTTTGCCAATCAAGTTGTCTTGAAGCTAGCCCGGGTATCCGACCCAAAAGGTTCCCGTACCCTCGGGGTTATCACTAAACCCGATACCCTTCGCCAAGGTTCTAAGAGTGAAGACTCATATATTTCCTTGGCCGAAAACCACGAAATAGAGTTCCGAATTGGCTGGCATGTCCTAAGAAACGCCGACTCCGAGGATGATCCATTGAACTTGCTGCAACGTGATGAGCAAGAGGCCCAGTTCTTTTCCCATGGCGCGTGGGCTAGCCTGTCTCACTCCACGTTGGGGGTTAAGACCTTGCGGGAGAGACTGAGCAAATTACTTTTCAATCAAATTGCAGCTGCACTGCCAACTTTGATAGAAGAAATCCGCTCTAAGTCTGAGCATTGCCGAGAGCAATTGGCCAAACTGGGCCCACCTCGAACCTCATTGGAAGATCAGAAGCTGTATTTGTTTCAAGTCAGCCATTCCTTGCAGTCTTTGATCAAGTCTGCCATTGATGGCACGTACATCGATCCATTTTTTGGAGATGCCATGTCTCCGTCCGGCTATCAGAAACGCCTTCGTGCTGTGGTTCAAAATCTTTCTCACGAGTTCGCAACAGAGCTTGGTAGTGGCGGTCATCGTTACGAGATAGCACTCAGCCCCAAGAAAGTCAACAAGAATACAGGCGCCGAACCTTTTACCCGAGAAGAATTTGTTGACAAAATCATGAAGTTGATGGAACGGAGTCGTGGCCGAGAGCTCCCTGGATTATTCAATCCCATGATTGTGTCTGACTTGTTCAAGGAGCAGTCATCTCCTTGGGCAGAGATCACAAGAATTCATGTGAACAAAGTTTGGAGTGCTGCTCGAGAGTTTCTCAAACATTTGACCACTCACGTCTCTGACCCATCGGTGGTTAATAGGATGATGGAAATTGTAGTGGAGCCTAAGCTTGACGCTTTCCACGTATCTCTCAAAGAAAAGACGGCAGGACTTCTCAAGCAGCATCAAGAATTCCATCCGATCACCTATAATGGTTCCTTCACTGAAACAGTCAATAGAGTTCGATTGGAGAGACAGAAATCATCTATAGACCATATGATGATTAGTTTCTTTGGCGATACTCCTCGGAAGATTGGCACACCGGTATCCACAGTTGTGGATGTTGGGAGTCTACACAACCAGCTCTTGAAACTCATTGAAACGGACATGAGCCACCAAAATGCTGCTTCAGCACTTGATTATGTAGTGGCATATTATGATGTGAGTTCCCATTCAAACGGTTTTGGTTGAACTTAAGCCTCATAGACAACAATCACAGATTGCTCTGAAGCGTTTTATTGACGATGTCTCCATCGAAGTGATTGAGAACATCCTGATCTCTGAGCTCGGTAACATTCTTGAGCCTTTTACTATCGCTATGATGTCTGAGGCCAAGGTAAATCAAATTGCCGGTGAAACGGATGAGAGTCGCGCAGCTCGTGAAACGGCGAAAAGACAACTGAGCACTTTGGAAAATGGACTGGAAATATGCAGAAGGCATTTGGGATCACAGGTCTTAGGTGAGATTAGATTGTCGAGTAGCATGCCGGGCCCATTTCCTGACTAGACCAAACAGACATAAGTGAGGACGAAGTCGAAAGACTTCTGGACGAAGACGAAAAACCTCCTAACCGTGATGAGAAACATCTCACCGGACCCTACGATACAGTGGATGAGCTAAAAACCGTCGGCCACGGAGACGTCGATTTCTTTGGAAATATTCTGAAGTCCAACGTAAAGCCAGACTCTGAAGTTGAACCAACCACAGAACCAATTTCGCCGGAATTAAAGAGAGAAACTGCTTTGATGAAGAAGAGGATGAATAAATGGCTTTGATTAAAATTTCTCACAACTTCCAGCACCTGAGCAGAAGCACATAACGAAGAAAGAGATAGCGGCAATGTGGAATTTTGGCGTTCGCATGCAAGTGACAGATTGGGAGGTCGCAGAAGAGTCCATAATTGAGAATGAGCCGGAGCGAGTGTCAGAGCTAAAGTCATAGTCAGATTCAGTACCAGAGCCGGAATATGTTCGTTATTAGGTGGAGAGGTCCCATTCAAGAGGAGAATGAAGAAAAGAGAATAGCCCTTTCTAGCCAATTGTAAACCTACTGTCGCTAACATGGACTGAGCAAAATGGTTGATGTCAGTCTAACTAAAGCTACCTCGCGTAGGGAATGAATGAGTATAGAAAAATTAATCATCTACTTGAAATTGGTTCAGTTTCATTAGTTGATCGAGGCAGACTTCTCCTAAACATTCGTTGAGAACCGCCACCCGAGAGCTCACCCTCCATACCGTCGTATATCACCACCCCCACTATTTAAGCCTGATTCTAGTGCCTTGTAGTGTCGCTACATCTCCTGACGATGACAGTTCCACAAGTGCTTCTCCTCGCATCCTCCCTGGGAGTATGACGTGCCCAATAACTGTAAAGTATCCCGGGTTGCCAGGTTCTGGTCGGAGAACCATGGGCATGCGGCACCCAAACAAAATCCAGATCTGGTCTCCAGAGTTTATGGAGCTTTCCAATGCTATGGATCCAAGTCGGCCTCCCTTCGTCCCTACCAGCAATATGTTGCCTGATGCAGAATAGAGTGGCAAAATCGCCTCCCTCTCTGCGCTTGACAATACATTCACAGGAGTGTATGCTCCGGAAAGGAGTCTACGGACAGTGAGTCCTTCCTCATCGACTGCAGATGCTGCGTTTTTAACACTGCGAATCACATTGGCCCTCTCATCTGGGCTTGGCCGTTCCACCTTCCACATCTGTTTATACCGATGCGTCCCCAGGGAAGGGAAGAATAGTGCAGTTATATCCCCATTCTCGTGCAGTGAGTGTTTAGAACCCTGTATCCCGAGCCTTTCACAGTACGTCTCAACTAGGGACAGGAAGTCCACAATAGGCAATGCCGTTAAGTCCTCCTTAGTGCCAATGAACGATACCTCGTCTATCAACACCCCTTCAGCAGAGAGTACACAGGTATTTGGATCAATCGAAACGTGATTGGCCTCAAGCGCGCCGCAGGCCCGGTTAGCGTTGAGAGGCCCCCATTGAAGAGTTTCATGCGGCATCCACGTCGGAAAGCCGTCCCTGCATGTGGTCGACTTCCCATCTCTTTTGAAGCATAAGAAGCTAAGGCTTTTGTACTTGTCCAAAAACTGTTGGAACACCTTCGTGTATACTCCGGTGATAGACAAGCTGTAATCGACGTTGAAGGCGCCTTCATCGACATCGACTGCAAGTCCAAGAATCCCATACACTCGGTCCTTCAAATCTGTTACGTTAAGGCCAGCCGTTTTGATGAACAGTTGGAGCAAGGATGATCCCAATGCCCTTCTTGTTATCTTTAGGTTGTCCAGCTCGTTGCCCTGTTTGCCATGTGCCTCCTGTCCAAGGACCAAGTTCTCCCTGGCTCTCAGAATGTCGCCGGATAAGAAGTCGGGCGTCGAAGCTGCTTGATCCACTGGATCGTTGGCGATGTATCGGGAAATGTGATACTCAGGACTCTGCACACTCATCAATTGGTGTTTGACGAGATTGACTCTGTGCTGGAATTCCAGGAGTTGCTTTCCGTCAATCATATCGTGCCGACAGTAAATCTCCAACTTGCTAGCGAGTATCAACTCCTGTTGTACCCAAACCCGCCGCCAGTACGGGTCTCGGAATATGTCCGCAACGGGGTACCAATATGACGGATCCATAAAATCCCCAATTTCGGTTCCGTGACCAATATTCTCAAGATCCTCAAAGACACCCCCGATGGGCTGGACGTTGTGGTCGATCCATGTACAGACCGTCTCCGCACCAGCATAAATCGCTCGCATAAGCTGAATCTGAATTTCCTTCTCGGGAATGTCTAGCTGGTTGATGCAGATGCAATCTACCCAGAGAAGTCGAGGATTATCTGGCCGGCGAAGTGCATCTAGAGCCTTTCTCAAATTGCGACGCACGGAAAATGGGGAACCTTCGTCGATGGATACGATATATGTTGGTTGTGGCAATCCCCACGTATAGCTCAAGGCCTCAAAACGAGGATTATCATTGAGAGAGACATGAATAAGCTTGCCGCTGATTCGACTGCCTGGTTTTCCCGGGGATAGCTCGAAGAGTCGGATTTGTCGCTTTTCAGGATCGAGAGGTTGGTGCTGGAATGGCGGGGCTTTCTTCGTTTTCTTTCTCTGCGGTGTCCAGAGACGATCCGTAGCCTTTGAGCGGGTTTTCATCTCGTTTGTTGAGCGATTTGTTGAGCGACAGCCAATTTCAATTGAGGGGGTATGTAACACGCGAATAAACAATCGCTGTATGATGAAGCTCAGCAGTTGTAATGAATCAGGCTGAGAATTAAGCGCTGGGAATAGGATGAGGATTATATTTTGCTCCTGCGCTCCGGCCAATCGCGTGACCTGGGAAGAGCCAGGCATCTATGCAGGGCTTGATGGTGGTGTGACAGGGTTGCATTAGCCACATCGGCCCACTTTATGCTCCGGGATACCAGCCTGAACAGGATCATGATGATGGAGCCCTGGTGTAAAGTCGTGTTCCCACGCCCCAAGATGACGCAAGCTACATCCTTATTCCATATTCAGAGCCCTATTTTGGTAATTTAACAATGGCTTTAGATATAAAAGATGTAGAGCTTGGTTTTAGCAGCAAAGTGTATTAGTCCCTTGAGTATTGCTTAGATCAACATCACCAAGATCTCCCGAAACACCAGTCTAACCCTGACCCTACTTCCCCATGACAACTTACACATCGTCGGAAGCCTTCTCCCCCTAAATTATAAATATTAAGAAAGCTCTTCGAAAAGTTTCTGCATGTACTCTAAAAGTCGCGGGCATCGCCTATATCATCCTTGCCAACCGGGAATAGCTTGCTCACCTTGATCAGCATTCTAGCCCGGTCCTACCCGTTACCCTTTCTGGCCTCTTCTGGCATCCTGGCGAAGTAGACGTCTACCAAGCCCTGTGGGCTCGATTTCTTTACTGGCCTATGCTCAACTATTTGGTAGCACGCCAGAATAAGAGAGGCGACCCCCGTAGCTATCGCTGTCGCGATGCACCATCCCCTTGGAACATGTATCGACCAGCCCCTTCGTTCGCATATTTGGAAAATTTCCCGTGCTCATCGCAGCCCACGATCGAGAATATATTCTCAAACTTTTCGGCCTTGTCTTGCTCCCGGCGGTATGCATATGCCAAAATGTATCTCTCACTGACTATATCACGGTATTTGCGACTGTGAGGCAACTCAGGGTATGTAGCTCTGAAACAAGGCGGAATTGTGGCCTGCCATGTCGAAAACCTTGTGGGCTGGGCTGCAGTTCATATCAACTTGGGCTATCTCACGGGCTTTCTGCCTCTTGTTAAATGCGCCAAGCCCTTTAAAGCGTTCATTTCCATGCATATCTTCGTATGCTTATCACAAAATATCGAATCTGTAATAATTGGCGCTTCATCTGACCGTAAGGCGGCGGGGCTGTGTGGGGGCTGTGCTGCAACCTGCGGATGCCTCGTGAGGCTATGTTGCAGCCACACAGCCCAGCACAGAAATGAACATTTAAGAAGGTAGACACGCTGGGAGAAACTTAGGCATGGCCCTGCTGATTTTAATCAATCTCTTTACCGAATTTCATGCTTTTATCACCTGAGAACTCAGTTCGCGCCTGGGCGCCAAGCCGCATTATTATCTCACAATGATGACTCTACCAAAATATCGCTACAAGCCTATCGATCTTGCTACCGATGCCATTCGACTTGTCTATCTCTTCAAGGGTTACATCGGTGATCCTATTCGTTGTGAGATTTTTGAGACATTCCTTCATGAAGTTGAGGGAGTCCCTTACGAGGCCTTATCGTACACCTGGGGCGACACTCGGAAGCCTGCGGAAATTATCCTCAATGGGTGTACAGCAAAAGTCACAGAAAACTTACACCTGGCATTACAGCACCTACGATTGGGATGCCGAGACCGAGTACTCTGGGTAGATGCTATCTGCATTGACCAGGATAATAAGAAAGAACAGGGCCATCAAGTCGGCCAAATGAAGGATATTTATACTAATGCCGAGGAAGTCATAATATGGTTGGGCGAGAGTAATAGTAGGATTGACCTCCTTATGGACTCAATTAACCAGGTACACACCAACACAAGAACGAAACCAAAGAATTGGAGACTGTCATCAGAGTGTTGGCAGGTCGCCTGGCCAGTGATGCAATATCAACTAGGTGGCATTCACTACACCGATCTGGATACCCAAATGGGCGAAGCTCTTCAAGAACTCTTAAAGAGGCCTTGGTTTCAAAGGATCTGGGTCATACAAGAGGTGGCGAGCGCACGAGCAGCATCTGTCGTGTGTGGTTGGAAGACTGTGCCAACACAGACATTCATACAAATTCCATCCCTACTTCAGATCACGCCAGAAGCACATACACAAGCTGTTTTCGATGTCATGCCTGGGTACTTAAGGAAGAGTACCTGGTGGAATCACAACCAGGATCTTTTGACACTACTCGCCAAATTTTGCTATAGCAAAGCGAGTGACCCACGCGATAAAATATACGCATTGCTGGGTATATCATCAGATGCCTGCAACAAAGATATTTTCGAGCCAAATTACGAAAAGAGGGAGTCTGATTTGATTCAAGAAACACTGTCTTTCTTCTTGTTTGGGAGCCAAACGATGCTTGCAAAAGCTCATTTGCCACAGTGGACACTATTCGAGCTACTCAACAAGCGGGCCGCGCTTCCACACGAATTCCTGATATGGGCACTAAAAAACAACAACCATGAGGCAGCTTCACTGTTTCTTCAAAAAAGCCCAAGTATCGAATACAGAGATGAAAGCGGTCGAACACCACTCTCACGGATAGTGGAGAACTACCCTATCTTTGGAGTCGAGCTGCTTGTTGGAAACGGCGCAAACATCGAATCCAGAGATGACAACGGCCGAACTCCAATTTCCTGGGCCGTAGAAAAGTTCTCACAAAAAGGAGTTGAGCTGCTCTTTGAGAATGGAGCAGACGTTGACTCTAAGGATAACAATGGTCTAACACCACTCTCATGGGCAGCGATAGGAAACTGGGGCGACGGAGTCGATATGCTCCTTGGGATGGGTGCGGATATCGAATCTAGAGATAAAGATGGCCGAACACCACTTTCATGGGCAGCAGGGGAAGGATCCGACTATGGAGTCATTGAGCTCCTTAGGATGGGCGCAGACATCAACTCCCAAGATCTTATGGGCCTAACAACCCTGTCTTGGGCTGAAAAAGGGCAGGCTGAAAAGGGACAAGCTGAAAAGGGAAAGGCCAAGGAAGTAGAGGTTGAAAAAATAAGGAATTATGGTATGGTTCAACTACTTCTCAAGGGTGCAGCCAAGATTTCTGCCACAAAAAAGGACGGTATCCCCGATCTCAGATTCCTAGATTTGACAGAACGAAGTGGAACCTCTCGGATTCCTAGATCTAGCACATCGAAGTGGAAGTTAAAGCGGCGGTGGGGCCGAGACCAGCAAAGGCAGTTCGGTCCGGGAACTAACTCGCAGACTTCTTGGGCCCCGATAGGGCCTCTTCGTCGTTCTTTGCTGTCAGAGAAGAAGCTTCATCTAGGGCCCTTAGATAAGAAAGAATAAAGATTTTCTACATGCTCACTTACAATCCCCCGATCTGGCAACACACTTTCGGATAGCCAGCAATGCGGCGAAGATCACAGTTTATATCGCATCGTTTCTAACCGAATAACCAGGATGATAGGGCATTGTCTTTCCCTATTTCTTTAAATAATTGAGCTAGAGAGGTTTCTGCGGAATCGCCGCAGTCCAATTCCAAACAGACTTGGCTACTTCGGTTTGTGACCACTCCAACTTCTTGAATAAGCGAGCAGTGATAAGCTGCGTTTACTCAAGAAGTACGTAATATTCCTTAGGGTCTTATTATAGGCCCGAGCGTCTGTTAAGCTTGGCGAATTCCCTGAGCCCTGCCGCATAGCTGAGTAACGATGCTGAAGAGCCAGGAGAAGTAGGACTATACGACCATCTTACCATGGAGACCAATTCACTTGCTATTATGTCTCTTCAGGGGCTGGAGAGGCTCGTGGCCAGACGCATGGAAACGATAGCCCTGATACATTAGGTCCAACCCCAGCAGGCCGGGGTACTCCTCGGACTCGCAAGAGGAGGATGGAGACCAGCACTAAATAAATAATTTGCCTCCAAAAACGCAGTGCCATTTCGGATCTTATAGACAAGGTAGGAATAAGCAACTGCAGATATGATGATAGGCTGCAAATTCTTTATCCGGCTCGGCGAGTCAGCCGATATTCGGAGTGCAAGTGTATCCACATGGCTATGTAACATTGACCCTTAAAAGAGACTTTCTGCCAAGAATAAATCCGTCTTTGTGTCGGATCGGCCGTGGGGGCCTTCTTGAGTAAATGATCCGTTCACATAATAATTTGCTTGGCATAGGCCGGCCGTTGCAGGGAGACATCATCGCCGTTGCGTTTCGATGACTAGACCAGGCAGACCGAGCACCTCCAACGAGGACGAGTCTCTTCCAACGAATCCGAACCTCTAATTCAGAACCCAAGAAGTAAAATGGAATAAGGTTAACTCGTTTTCTATGCAAGATGAGGGATTTGAGGGATTTTTATGCTTATTTCTCCCTGGTCTTGAAAGTGGAATTTTCAGTGATCGGCATGAACGGCGTGGGAGAATCCTGGAGAATCTCCATCTGATAACCCACTAATTTCGGTAGTCACCTTATTTGCCCCCAAGAGTGGGCCGTGACGTTTTATCAATCTCATCTAATCTGCATTATATATACTGCATGCCCCTAAAGGTATAATTGCACTTATTTAGACTTCCCTCACATAGTCCTTATCTTTACATTGACGGCGAAATGAAGTTCACAGTTGTCAGCTCCGCCCTATTGGGCTTCGCCGCCATGGCTGTCGCTGGAGAGACTCCCACTCGGAAGGCAAGCTACGACTACATCGTTGCCGGCGCTGGTGCTTCTGGCTTGGTTGTCGCTGAACGCCTTGCCAAAGCCGGCCATAGTGTGCTTCTTGTCGAGCGAGGTGGTCGTTCTTTCTACAGCACGGGCAACCGTGGGGACCTTATGGCGTGGAACAGCACCATTACCATGTACGACGTGCCCGGTATGGCTTACTTCACCGATACCTCACCCACTACACAGTGGTGTCAGGATATTGGCGCATCGGGAGGCTGTCTGCTTGGTGGTTCAACCATGTTAAATGCCATGATGTACGTCAAGCCCCGTGCCGCTGATTTCGAGGGTTGGCCGAAGGGCTGGCGGTGGGAGGATGGCTTATCCGATGCCGCTGAAGCTCTCTACGAGCGTCTACCTGGCACCATCCTGTCCTCCTCTGATGGCAAGCGTTACGATGACACTGCCTATGAGGTCATGTCTAAGTTCTTGGCGAGCAATGGCTGGGGGGAAGTGGATGCGCTCAACGATGTCGAGTCCAAGGACACGGTCTACACTCACCCTCCATGGTTGGTAAGTGCTCATCGCACTTTAAAGTTAGGTTGAACAAAGCTGACAGCTTGTAGATCAGAGATGGACTGCGGGGTGGCCCCGTTCGCGACATCCTCCCCGATGCGGAGGCTCTTTCCAACTTCAACCTTGAGCTCAACGCCAAGGTTCTCCGCGCTGTCCGCAACGGCCCCATCATTACTGGTGTCGAGGTTCAGCATGATGATGGCTCCCGTGAAATCATCAAGTTGAGAAAAGGTGGCTCTGTGGTGCTATCCTCTGGCACCCACTCGACTCCCCGAGTCCTGTTCAACTCTGGTATCGGACCCACGGCGCAGATTAAGATTGTTCAGTCTGGCTCCACAAATATCACCCTTCCCCCGAAGTCCCAGTGGATTAACCTCCCTGTTGGGCAGCACCTCAAGGACCACCCTATCATTGTTGTCCAGTTCCAAACCAAGGAAACTATCAAGACTCTGCCCAGGGCTGCTTGGTTGGAGCCGAGCCAGGAGAATGTCGACTTGTTTGCTCAGGGAAGTGGCCTCCTTGCTCAGTCGGGACAACGTCTCAACTTTTGGAAGTCCATTGAGTGCAGTGATGGCGTCACTCGTTACATCCAAGGCACTGTCAATTCTCCCGCTGGATCTAACAACACCATTGAGGCCAAGGTGTATCTCACTCACGGCTTGACTTCTGTCGGTACCCTCGAGATCACCTCTGATGGCAAGACTACCATTACTAAGAAGCCTCTTCTCAACACTGACGGCGACCGAGAAGCTGTCAAGACGTTCCTTGACGAGATTCTGAGCTACGCTAGGAAGTCCGATAGCGTTCTCACTGTTCCTCAGAACACGACTTCTGACTCGCTTCTGGAGATTTTTTACAGTGGCAACCATCATCTCGGCAGCGCGAACATGGGTGCTAAGAACGATGGCAAGAGTGTGGTTGGCCCTGACACCCGTGTCTGGGGCACCAAGAACTTGTTCGTCGTGGATGGCAGCATTCACCCCGAGGTTCCCACTGGTAACACGCAGGCTTCCATCTTGGTGGCTGCTGTTCATGCTGCCAAGAAGATTCTGAAGGTTTCCAAGAAGTTTTAAGGGGTTCTGGGGTGAAACAAGGAAGCAATGGGTAGATGAATGTTGATGAAGCTCTTACGGCATAGTAAGATATTAAAAGCCATTGTACGTATGTAGTGACGGCATTGTATTAATTAAGAGACAAGCAAACATGCAAGCTCATTCAAGAAGTTGAAGAATAAAATGACGGTCAACTCCGTCGATTTTGTCAATAAGTCTTACCCCAATTTTGGATGGAGATGGACGCGAGTTGATTGGCTGGCGCGAAGATCCGGCTGCCTCAGTTCTTCCGCCGCTTCGGCGGAAGGAGTGGATCCCCCGTAGAATCTCCACGCATTGCTGACAAGGGCGCGTCCATCTTGAACTTACCTATACACTCACTTCAGTGGCACCCGCTGGACCATACCGGGTCTCTTTATTCATTGCTACAGGCGCCTTGCCGGGCTATTCAGCGACCAGACGGAGAATTGCCAATCAGGTACGCAGCGGGGCGGGGAGACCACACACACAGCCTTGGGAAAACACCTACCCTACAACCATGTTGAGGATCGAGTCGGCTCCGGATACGGCGCTTGAATCCCCGGCCTCGGGCCTTGGCGACGAGACAGCAGATGCCAAGCGACGCAGGATCCGCAAGGGCACCCGCAGCTGTTGGGAGTGCAAGCGCCGTAAGATCCGCTGCTCGTATTCCACGCCGTCCGATTCGGTCTGCGTCGGGTGCGACAGACGCGGCTCCAGCTGTGTGAGCCAGGAGTTTCCCGAGGAGACGGCCACGCCAACAGGAAGTCGAGGCCGCCAGATGGGCGACCGCATTGTACGCGTCGAGGCCCTGATTGAGCAATTGGTCAGGAAAGTCGGCGATCAGAGCAATGTCTCAACGGTGAGCGTCGGCTCTGCGACGCCGAGTGACGACGGCCCCACCGAGTATCGGGGCCCGAATACGACCACCAGCATCCCGGCATCGACTGACAGAACGACACCTGCTAGTCTCGTGACTGGATTTGAGCCGCCTCCAACAGTAAGTCAACCCGTAGTTACTTGGCTTCGAGCGCGGATATTGACATCTCATCTCGTAGCCGGCCTCTGGAGCGGAAAGCAGTAGTCTAGCAGCGTCATACTCGTCGCCCGCACTACCCACACCTCAGTTTGTGATACCTCCGAAAAGAACGACAGTTTCTAGAGAGCCCCGGCACGCAGGTATCTCGGCAGCTCTACATGCTGCCCTGCCACCCCGTCATGATATACAATTGATGATCAAGGCGGGCCTCAACGTCTCATTCGACAAGCTCATGATGCAACCTCACTCCGTGCTAGTCGATAAGCCCGGCGGCGGAAGGGCAAGCCTGGACGACATACCCGGACCAACAGCCCATCCAGCGCTAATCGCTAAATACATGCTGGTCATAGCTAGCTGTCTGCAGTATATGAACCCGGAACTTCATGCGAACGAGGTCCGTCAGCTGTCAGAGCCGCCGCAGCAGCTGATGTGCCGACTTGCGGTCACAGCACAGAGTCTTGTTATCAACAATGACGAATTCCTCGGCTCCATCGAGTTTCTTGAATGCATCATGCTTGAAGGCGCATTCCAGGCTAACTGTGGTAACCTTCGACGTGCCTGGTTCGACGTCAGACGTGGCATGGTGGTCGCCCAGATGATGGGCCTTCATCGAAGCGGTGGTCGACAACCGCTCAAGGTAGTTGGCCCAACCACGACTCTCTATCCCAGCTATGTGTGGTTTCGGATCGTTTGGGCAGACCGTCAATTGTGCTTGATGCTGGGCTTGCCGCAGGGCACTCTGGACGACTCTATGGCGACCGAAGCCGCACTTGCAGGTAGCACCCCTTCAGACAGGTTCGAACGCAAGCAATCCGTGTTTGCGTCGCGCGTCATCGAACGTAACGAATCGTTAGACCCTACCATCATGGATGACTTTGCGGCTCTGCAGGAGCTGGATGCCGAGCTCCACAAGGCCGCAAACGAGATGGGCACCAAGTGGTGGCTGCCTCCCACCCTCGCAAACCTAGCACCCGACGACGACGCAACCTTTTGGGAGACGCTGCGCCTGATCGAGCAGATGATTTACTTCAATCTGGTCAACATGCTGCACCTACCTTACATGCTACGATCGAACACGCCCGGCGACAGCACACACAACTACAATTTCGAGTACAGCAAGTTGGCGAGTGTCAATGCGTCGCGCGAACTGCTGACGCGCTTCATCATGTTCCGCTCGTTCAACCGCATAGCCTTTGTCTGCCGATCGACCGACTTCCATGGCCTCATAGCCGCGATGACGTTGGTTATCGCGCACATCGATGGCCACCGCAAACAGCGACAGCACGGAGCGGGCATGGCGGGAATCAACGTGCTGGCGCACCAGAGAAACAGCGATCGGGCGATGATGGAACAGGTCCTCGAGAATATGGAGAGCGTGGCGAAGATTAACACCGACGCCCTGAGCGAGCGCAGCTCGAGTTTGCTGAGGAGCCTCTTGGCCCTCGAGGCCGACGCCGCCGAGGGCAAGCTCGGCAACGTGGCGGCAACCATGACGGAACTACACCCCGACTCGGCGACTGACGATGGGCAGTCCCTCCGCATCAGCATCCCTTACTTCGGCACTATCAGTATCAGCCGCGATGGTCTTGTCTGTATGGAAGCGGTTCGATGTGCTACGCCGCCTTCGCCGGAGGCGGCAGGTCTTGCTCATAGGGGTGTATACACAGCAGACCAGGGAAGTGGTAGCTATAATGGCGGCACCATTCCCTCAGTTCAGGCCTCGTTTGATAACGTGGCATCAGAAACGTCACCTATCGCTCAAAGAACAAAGGACGCGCAGGAATCTTCCTCGGCACCACAGCTGCCTAGGCCGCAGGCGCACCCACCTTTCGCCCCGCGGTTCCCGAGCGCCATCGAAGACGCCCTACAGCGGCAATACTTGTACCCCGGTCTAACAGCAGGAGTGGATGACTGGGCGTTCCAGGGAGTAGACATGACTTTCTTTGATAGCCTGATGAGAGGCTCAGGAGCTGAAAATGCTGGTGATGGTGGCAATTGGACGGAGTGGCAGGAATAGAATCGATCTCATTTGTCTGTACAGTATGTCGATTTTTGACGGCTTTTATTGGGTGGGTGAACAGGTCGGAAACGGTGGCTTTGACAATGGTGAAGGGATGATACGCGGACTTTGGCTAGACGGCGGAATATTGTTTTTAGATACCATCTCTGCTCTGATACCCCAACGAATCGGGGACAAATAAATTTATCTCAACTCTGCACTAAAACTAAATACGAGAGTCTCTGGCGGTGCATTATGAGACGGATTTCACTTCACTTGATGAGTTCTAGTCTGTAACCTCCGTGGTAGCATCCGACAGAGCGGCATCAAACGGGGGAGCGGGTCCCGGGCCTGCGGCGGAGGCAAGCCCGAGAACTCGGCGGAAGGTCTGGGAGGATTGACCTGACTAGACTCGATCAAGTAACCGCCGGCAGCTAGGAAATTACCGGCATCGCCATGCGCCCTCCTTGCACACCAGCAATGACGAGTATTCCAGGCAGACCCGGATATTGACAATAATAAACAAGTCCATTGAGCAATTATTGATTACTGTGGAGCATTCTTTCTTATTTTATGATTACAGTGTTTTCATGGCGACTTGCAGAGCAATCTAACGTCGTCGTCAACGCCGAATGTGGCTTTTTCCACCAGCGTAAGCCTCTCTCGATCTTCCGCCGAAAACACGGCGGAACGTCCATGGCTCAACATGTGCACTACTAAGATGACATATAAGCCCGCAGTCGGCAGCCTCTAGAGTCTCTCCTTTCCATGTACGCTTTTTTCTTTCCGTTTACGGCATATCTCCTTGCATCATTATTTCACTCCTTTGATCGATTTCTTTCGGGTACTAATTACCCACCCGAACGCCGGCATGGGCGCTCAGACTGAACCCGACGGTGTCGAGCTCGAAACGCGACACTCCATCGTGCAAGATCTTGCGCGCGAATACACGCACCATTCAGCCGTCAATGTCGATGACCCTGCCACCGTCTTCGGAAGCACCGATGCGAATTCTCCTCTGAACCCCCACGGTGACAAGTTCGACGCTCGAACCTGGGCTAAGAGTATCGCCAAAGTCGCTACCGAGAGCGGCCAAGGCTTCCGTCAGGTCGGCCTGTGTTTCCAGAACCTCAATGTCTTCGGCTACGGCACGCCGACCGACTTCCAGAAAGATGTTGGCAACGTATGGCTAGCCCTACCGGACATGGCCCGCCGCTTGTTCTCTCGGACGGCAGGCCAGACTAAGATCGACATCGTGCGCCAGTTCGATGGGCTTATACGCCCTGGCGAGATGTGCGTCGTCTTGGGCCCGCCTGGTTCTGGTTGCTCGACTTTCCTCAAGACCATCTCAGGAGAGACGAATGGTATCTACATCAACGAGGATGCGTACTTCAACTATCAAGGCATATCAGCCGAGGAGATGCACACTGCGCACCGAGGCGATGCCATCTACACTGCCGAGATCGATGTCCACTTCCCTCAACTGTCAGTTGGCGAGACGCTCACATTTGCGGCCCGGGCAAGCTGCCAAAGAGAGCTGCCACACGGCATCACTCGCAATCAGTACGTGATTTGATCCTCTTCCTTTCGCCCCACCGGTGGACGCTAACATGGCTCTAATAGGTATTGCGAGCACCTCCGAGACGTCGTCATGGCCATGTATGGCATCAGCCACACCGTCAACACCAAGGTAGGAAATGAGTTTACGCGAGGAGTTTCAGGAGGCGAACGCAAGCGTGTCACCATCGCCGAGGCTACGCTGGCGAATGCTCCATTTCAGTGTTGGGACAAGTAAGTGACACCTTGACGACGTGCCTTATTAGCATGTGGTCTTCCCTTTATCAACGTCAGCAGCGCATACTAACTACCCCAGCTCGACCCGTGGCCTCGACTCCGCCAACGCGATCGAGTTCTGCAAGACTCTGCGGCTGCAGTCCCAGGTATTCGGCCAAACATGCGCCGTATCCATCTACCAGGCGCCGCAGAGCGCCTACGATCTCTTCGACAAGGCTCTTCTCATCTACGAAGGACAGCAAATCTATTTTGGTCCCGCATCCAAAGCCAAAGAGTACTTCCTCAACCTCGGATTCGACTGTCCAGCGCGCCAGACGACGCCCGACTTCCTAACCTCCATGACCTCGCTCACGGAGCGCTTCCCTCGCGCCGGCTGCAATCCCCCACGGACCGCTGATGAGTTCGCTGCTACCTGGAAGAACAGCCCTGAATACAGGGCCCTGCAGGCTGAGATCGAAGAATACAAGACGCAGCATCCGCTCGGCGGCCCCGACGCGGAGACCTTCCGCCAGCTCAAGAAGGCAAAGCAGTCCAAGGGACAGCGAATCAAATCGCCCTATACCCTCACATACGGCCAGCAGGTCCAGCTTTGCCTCTGGCGCGCAATCAGGCAGTTCAAGGCAGATCCTTGGTTGCCTATCGGCATGCTGATTGCGAACGTGTGTTTCTCTCTCATTATGTCATCCTTATTCTACAATATGGACATGACTACGGGCTCGTTCTTTAGCCGCGGTGCAATTCTCTTTGTTGCGGTCCTCTTCAATGCTTTCGCCTCTGCTATGGAAATCATGACGCTATATGATCAACGACCCATCGTGGAAAAACAGTCCCGCTATGCATTTTATCACCCGTCAGCAGAGGCATATGCGTCTGTTCTTGTTGATATACCTTTCAAAATCCTCAATGCTATTGCTTTCAACTTGGTCCTTTACTTTATGACGAACTTGAATCGCGAACCAGGCGCATTCTTCTTCTATTTGTTTGTGGTATTTATCATCGTCTTGGCCATGTCTGGTGTTTTCAGATCCATGTAAGTTTTCTACATCATTCCCAAGTGAACCACTACTGACATATCATCAGTGCCGCTCTATCTCGGACTCTATACGAAGCTATGATTCCTTCTACAATCTTGATACTTGCCTTGCTCATTTTTACTGGCTTTGTCATCCCGGTTAAGTATATGCCCGGATGGTGCCGTTGGATAAATTACCTAAATCCCGTGGCATATGGCTTTGAATCCCTCATGGTCAACGAGTTTCACGGCCGCACTTTTGAATGCTCCGCCTATGTCCCCGACTACGCAAACGCTAGTGCAGATCATGTTGCTTGCAGCGCTATCGGATCTGTCCCTGGCCTGTCATATGTCCATGGTGAAGACTATATCAATTCAGCATACAGCTACTACCACAGTCACGCATGGCGCAACACCGGTATCATAATTGCCATGATCATCTTCAATCACCTTGTGTACTTCATTGCCACCGAATACATCACAGCTAAAAAGTCCAAGGGTGAAGTTCTTGTTTTTCGCCGGGGTTTCGTTCCACACTCTTACAACAAGGGTGGTGACGATGTCGAGAGGTTGCTCTCCAGTCCCGTGCCGGTTGTACAGAAACCCGATGGCTACACATCCAGCAATGAGGGGGCTTTTCAGGGCTCAACAAGCGTCTTCCATTGGAACAACGTGTGCTATGATCTCAAGATCAAGGGCCAGCCTCGACGAATCTTGGACAACATCAATGGCTGGGTGAAACCTGGTACTCTCACAGCACTCATGGGTGTTTCGGGGGCGGGTAAAACCACCCTCCTAGACTGTTTAGCTGACCGTGTGGGTACGGGTGTTATCACGGGCGAGATGTTGGTCGATGGGAAGATCCGCCACGAGAGTTTCCAGCGCAATACCGGATATGTACAACAGCAAGATCTCCACCTTGAGACCAGCACCGTCCGAGAGGTTAGTACTCTTCAGCACCCTCAGCATTTTGCTACGCCACTTGATATCAATGTCAGCTAATTTTGTATTACAGGCTTTGGAATTCTCAGCTCTCCTCCGTCAACCTGCAAGCACGCCGAAGAAAGAAAAGTTGGCCTACGTGGACGAAGTCGTCAAGCTGCTGGACTTGGAAGAGTATGCCGATGCTGTTATCGGCGTACTCGGTGAAGGTCTCAACGTTGAGCAACGCAAGCGCTTGACAATCGGTGTGGAACTGGTGGCCAAACCGCCACTCCTGCTCTTCGTTGACGAACCCACCTCTGGTCTTGACTCTCAAACCAGTTGGTCTATCCTAAACTTGTTGGAGAAACTTTCCAAGGCCGGCCAGTCTATTCTCTGCACCATCCATCAGCCCTCAGCGATCCTGTTTGAACGCTTCGACCGTCTTCTCTTTCTCTCCAAAGACGGCCGTTCGGTATATTTTGGTTAGTGCAACCCTTCATTCCTTTGCGTATCTGCGCTCAAGCCCAATCCCCTTCGGGTGTTACATGAACATTGAACAGTACTAATCATTGTTGCTGTAGGTGATATTGGCGACAACTCCGAGACGATGACGAACTACTTCGAGCGCAACGGTGCACCACCCTGCCCACCTGGAGCCAATCCTTCCGAGTGGATGTTCGAGGCCATTGGCGATGCTCCCGGCAGCCACACCGAAGTTGACTGGGACCAAGTGTGGAAATCTAGTCCAGAATACCGAGCTATTCAGGACGAATTGGCACGTCTTCGGGCCCGCGGCAGCAGGTCGGCCTTCTACGGATAAGAATGACGCTACCTCGTACAGTGAATTCGCCACCCCGCTCTGGCAACAATTTCTTGTTGTTACAAAGCGAGTATTTCAGCAGCACTGGCGAACTCCCTCATACATTTACTCGAAATTCGTTCTCTGTATCTCCATCAGCTTATTCATCGGCCTAGTCTTCGTCAACGCACCTCTCACCACCCAGGGTCTTCAAAACCAAATGTTCGCCATTTTCGAATTTACCACCATCTTCGGGCAGCTGGCACAGCAGCAGATGCCTCATTTTGTTACGCAACGCTCCCTATACGAGGTACGTGAACGACCTTCCAAGACCTACTCTTGGAAGATCTTCATGATCAGCCAGATTCTCGCCGAGATCCCCTGGAGCGCACTCGCCTCAGTCTTTATGTGGGCGTTAATCTATTTTCCCGTGGGGTTCTACAAAAACGCGAATGCGGATCCCTATGGGGATGGAGCGGAGAGAGGCCTATTGATGTGGCTTCTTTTCTTGCAATTCCTCCTTTTTACTTGCACATTTGCGCACGCATGTATTTCCTTCGCCGATACTGCTGAGGCGGGTAGTAGTTTCTCAAACCTGTTCTTTATGCTTGTCTTTTTCTTCTGTGGTGTGTTGGCCACGCCGGACTCCATGCCTGGTTTTTGGATATTTTTGTATCGGGTCTCACCATTGGCATACTGGATCTCAGCAGTCCTGTCCACCGGCCTAGCTAACGTTGATGTGACGTGCGCGAGCAATGAATACACCACAATCAGTCCACCAGACGGACAGACATGCGGAAACTATATGGCCGACTACATCTCAAGGGCTGGTGGCTACCTACTGGAATCGGACGCAACGAGCGACTGCAGTTACTGCAGGATGAAGGAAACAAACGTGTTCTTGTCGGGAATCAATGCTGAATACAGTACCAGGTGGCGCAACTTTGGCATCATGTGGGCCTATATTGGGTTCAACATTGTCGCGGCATTGGCTCTGTACTACCTAGTTCGGATGCCTAAGGGGAAAAAGAAGTTGTGAGTGGAATCCAAGCCATTTTTGGTGTGGGAAGGGGAAGGGGTAATTTAGACTCGAGGCTTATTCCTCACGAAGACGACCTGCTTGTCGCATACTTGTATGTATGTTTCTTTTCTCGGTGCTTCACTTCTCTGTATTAGAGACGCCAGTTTCGGCGTTGGAAACTCAACTCATATTCATTCTACTACTGCATTTAAATTACTGCTATCAATCTGTATCTATGCAGGTTCGCTGTCAAACCATCTCACTGGTATCAAACAAAATCATAATGTAACCAATAATCCTAGTTTGGCTAAAAACAATCACCACCAGAAATATTTATCAACTTCCAGCATTCATTGCAGTGCAGGTCCCACCCACCCATGTCGCTCGTGCATCCACGAACCCCTGACTCAACACTTTGCCACACAGTAAAATCAGTGTTATTACTCACACACATCCCTGTTACTTACTGCTTCCACATATTAGATACCTGACATATGATTTGTAGGCCCACCTGATCTCTCCCAGTGAATCGCATGTGTCGTGGGTGTTCAAAAGGGAACAGGGCTACAAAAGATACATTAATACAAATAAGCAGGTGTATTTTGTCATCTATTTTAAAAAAGACTTTAGATTAATCCTGCATCTTAAGGTGCGTCTTGTGTATGCAAAGACCAAAGAGCGTGGGTGCGAATAGCAAGCTTAATACGATTCACCACCCGACGGCATCATTTCTTCCGCAATCCTATGATCAAACTAATTCTCCCTGTTTCTGTTTCAGAGACCGACTAAGTATCCCGATCCGGCATTGCGCTATCTACTGCCCACTTTAGGGCGGGCTGGATACGTTTCATAATTCATTCATTGTGGCAGGGATGGTCCTTTCGTAATGTCCGCGGATGTTTGAGCTCCGATGTCCGCGGACATTCAACCCTAAACCACCACTCCACTGTCGGGCTTGCGGAGAGAAGCATATTCCGAGATTCAGGGAGCCTAGTGCAAGTCCTTTACGATTCTAACATAAGCAAGGATATTTTAACAAGGGTCAGGCCCCTAGATATCTCCGTACATCCCGGCGTCCCGAGTTTCTACAGTTTTGTGGTAGTTCTATGCCGAATTTCGCCCTCTTGATTGGTCCTCTGATTTGATGTACGTATGGCGCTTCCCATGCATCATAAATTGCAAGGACATGCCATGATATGCAACTACAGTGCAATCCCAACCGCGTGATTGAAGGGATATCCTTGTGAAACAATGCCCCGCAGGTTCGTTCATCTACGAGATGCTACCCTGCATATTTCAGAAAGAAACAGCTGATCCTCTCTTTCAACTTCATACGCGTGTCATTTTGGTCTCTAAGCCTTGTAGGCCCCATTCAATTGCGAACCAGGGTGCTTGGGTCTAATTTCACCGCAGTCATTACTAAAGATGTTAGCACCCGTATATTCGCGACTATTCGGTTAAAGCTCCAATGGTGTATTCCATTTCCACTCTCTTTTGACATCTGTTTCAATTTTCGGGCATTATTTTCACTCTTTCATTTTTTATCTTACCAATCTTGTGCAGGCCACATGAAGCTGTTTCGTCTCTCTCTTATCTTGTCCGCTCCAGGACTCGGATGTGCTAGGGGAAATTGTCGTCCATCAGACTATGCCCAACGTTCTAGCCACGATGGGAGTCCGTCGCTTTCTACCAAGCATTTAGAGATCTCTATCACCACTGAGCTGTTGACTACAACTCCCGAGAGTGTTTTAGGCCAGTCTTCAACCACAACGCCAAACAGTGAACTGCAGACCCCAGAGTTATCTGTCGACAGTCCTTCAGCCAGTGCCTCTGACACGCCGTCGACCACGTCACAGATATATACTGCAGCCTCGGCTTCCATTTCTCTCCTAGCCCCGGATTCATTCAACCATCCTGGCCTTCTTCACACATCCAAGGACTTCGCCCGCATTCGAGAAAATGTCCAAAATGGAACCGAACCTTGGGCCACTGCTTGGAACAAGCTCCGTGGGAGTCAATTTGCTGAGGTTTCTTACGAAGCGAACCCGGTCGAGATTGTCTACCGTGGCTCCGATGGCACAAATGCTGAAAATTACTACCAACTCTATCACGATACAGCTGCTGCATACGCATTAGCAATCCGATGGGCTGTAACCCAAGATAGCCAATTCGGCGATGCGGCAATCAGCATCATGGATTCATGGTCCTCGACTCTCAAAGAATTGTCTGGCACAGTAGACCTCTATCTTGCGGCTGGGATCTATGGATATCAGTTTGCCCAGGCCGCAGAAATAATGCGCGACTATGATGGCTGGTCAGAATCGAACTTCATCAACTTTCAAACGATGATGATTGATGTCTTCTACGTTAAAGTGAATAAATGGTTTGAAGAACATGACAATTGGGGCGGGTATGGTCATGGCGTTTACCCTGGTTGGGATCTGAGCATCATCGCATCAGCTATGTCCATTGGCGTTCTGGTCGATAATCAAACCATATACAACCAGGGAATCCAATGGTTTACCAACGGGACAGGAAATGGCCAGATCAACCAGACGGTACCCTTTACTCACTGGTATGACAATCAACTCTTGGGCCAAACGCTGGAGTCTGGAAGAGATCAAGGGCACAACAACCTGGACATTGCTCTCATGTGTGTTATTGCTCAGGTTGGTTTCAACCAAGGCAACGATTTATTTTCCTATAACGGAAATTCAATACTTGCAGCGTACGTTCATGGTTCTTTTGAGCACTCTCCCCACCTCTCACATTCAGTATTCGTCACCAGCGGTGATGCAAGATACAATAAAAATCCATTGCCAATATTTTAAAACTCGTGGCTAACATAAATTAGGGCTGAGTATGTTGCACGCTACAATCTGGGCTATGATGTACCCTACACAGCATACGATAATGATTGGATTGACCTCCCTACCATCAGTAACTCAAGTAGGGGAGATCTTCGCCCTACCTGGGAGCTGTTGTACAATCACTATGGTATCTTGAGCAACTCAAATGTCACATGGACTAAACAGTATCGGGATCTAGTGGTTTCAGATAACGGCGGGGCTGAAGGAGGCTCTGGGGATTACGGCGAAAACAGTGGTGGGTATGATCAGTTAGGCTGGGGAACTTTGCTCTATACATTAAAGCAATCTGAGTAAGCTGCTGCTTCCTGGGAGATTTCTCCGAATTCGGACTCTTTTATTCTTTCCCTTCAAATCTTATTCCTTGACTTGGGAATATCTTGTTTATTTACTCCAAGATTGGTTGATTATATGGGTATTGCTGTGTGGTGGGAGGGTGAAAGAGACGTTCAGACGCCAAGCTACCCACTCACTGAACGGGTGTTGTGATTGTGGTAATGCCGGCATAATGGCAATGTATCCCATTGAAGGTAAAAGCGTAGGTAAGGGATTCTCAAAATGACCAAAATAACCGAGCCCACCATATTGCAAATAATTATCCAAGCTACCTTGTCGTTATTCAACCTCCGGAAGTAGAGCGATGACCATGATTATGTCGAGGTCACGGGGTGGCTTACTTTGGCGTCGCAAGGCAGCCATGCCCACATTTTCAGCTAGGACTCCAAATTCCAGATATGTGGCACATGACCGTATCATTGGATGCCGATTGATCAAATAGCCGCCTCGTAAATAGGCCACTGGTAGACGCTGGTTCGCAACAAGGCGGGCGTTTCATGCAGCTCAGCCTCCCTTATCACCCCGCACCATTCTCCTACGCCTGTGACCACGTACTAGATTCTGACTTGCTTCAATCCGTCCACTAAATTAACAGCTATGAATCCGGTGCTGGTGCTGGCTCACTATATCCTGCCTTGATGGAAGCTCTGGGAGTAGCTGCCTCAGTGGCCGGGCTTATCAGCCTGGCCGTAGAGATCCCCAAGTTGATCGACACTGCCATCAGCATCCGGTCGGCTCCGGATGAGGCCAAGCAATTGTCTCAGACTGCGGATACCCTCATCACGACGCTGCAACGCCTCGAGGAGTTTCTCAAGACGGATGAGGCTAGGGATATGAATATGGCAGATGACTCGGCCCTCATCGTGTCCATCTCAGCCTGCCAGGACCGAATATTGACGCTATCCAAGAAACTTCGATCGTACTCGCCCCGAGTTTCAGGTTCTTCGCCGTTAGGACTGCACAGTATCAAGACTACAGCAATCAAATTTAGGTGGCCGTTGGACAAGACAGAATGTATGACTCTCATCTCAGAAATACATGCTATGCAGAGCACCTTCGAATTTTGCCTGGTCATAAAGAACTGGTGAGTACCAACGCTTAGTCTACATTGTGCCGTGCTAATCTTGGTTCTTGTATCGCGTGAACTAGTCAAGAAATGGCAAAGTCTCACAAAGAAGTAATCGCCCGTTTCAAAGCCCAGAGCGAGACTCTAGCTCAAATGGGAGCGTCTTTTCCAGACCAGGCAGCACACGTTTCAACCATGCTCGAGAAGATCCAAGTCGTTGAGTCGTGTGTGTCTGATGCTGCCCAGCGGCTCAGCCACATTCAAGTTGGACTGGAAGAGCTCCAGAAGATGAAGAATGGTATGTCCATAGTAAAAGCAATGTTGGGCTTCATTCTAACCACGAATTCTCTACAGATCTTGCGGAACACTATGCCGACAAGTTGCACGGTGAGGCCTTAGAATGGCTCTCTCCTATTGACCCATCCGCAAAGCATGAAGAAGTCAAAGCCACCAGGATGCCTGGAACATGTGAACAGATTCTCAGTGATGCCGACTTTCAGCGATGGGTCAAATCTCCCCCTTCAAAAGACTACAGCGGTGTCAGTTGTTGGGTTGGTGATCCCGGTCAGGGAAAGACATGCACTATGTAGGTTCTCCGTTTATCAATGATCGTACCCTCTAACACTACTTGCAGGTCCCGTATTATCGACCATCTTCAACATTTGCATCCTCCCGGCAGCAAGATATATACGACATACCTCTACTGTGACTATCAGAGGACAAAGAGTTACTCCGAGACCCATCTATTAGGTGCCATTGTTCGGCAACTGTTGACCCAATTCGATGAACTCCCAACCAAGGTCGCCGATCTGGTCCGCCATGCCCACCGCAAATTACGCAGATCTAGTGCCAGGATGGAAGAAATTCTCAAGGTTATGCAGTATCTCAGTCCCAGCTTCCAAAGGCTGTTTGTGTGCGTGGACGCTCTTGACGAGTGTAAAGACGCAGTCGAGTTGGTGGCTGCGTGCAGACGGTTTCCGCCGAATACGTCCTTCATCTTCGTTGGACGCCCATCGATTCTCCAGGCTGTGCGGCGATCATATCCATCTGCTTTTGACCAGGTGATGGAGCCACAGTACGACGATGTCGATACTGTCATCACTGCCCGTGTTGAGGTTGAGAAGGAGCGCCAGCCCGACCTGATGCCGGATTGGTTGGTGAACGAGATTCGAGCCGAAGTATTGTTGCTGGCCAATGGCATGTGAGTATTCGTTTTGCGTACACCAACATTAGAACCACTTAACCAACCTTGGCGTGCCAGGTTTCTCCTCGCTTCACTCCACACTACGTTGGTCCTCAGCCACGATACCATCCACCGTCGGCGAGAAGCCCTCAAGAACTTGCCCCATACCTTAGAAGGTACCTTTGGTCAGACCATAGCTCGTATTCGGGAAGACAATAATACTTCTCGGGCATTCAGTATCCTTGCCTGGATTCATCTGATACATCCAATGTCTCTCGAGACACTCTCTCACGCGTTGGCGGTGGACTGTCACCACACCCGTTTCCACTCCTACAATCTTCCAAATACTACCACAGTCCTTGACTGCTGTCTTGGCCTGGCGAGAGTCGACATGGTTAAAGGTTCTCGACGTACTTTCGACCCATTTGCCACCGTCTCACTTGTTCATTCAACTCTAAGTGTATATTTGGACTCTCGTCCCGAGATCCTAGAAGATATGGCACCAATATTGGCAGAAGTCTGTCTCACATATCTGTCTTTCAATCAAAATGATCGACCCGAGCTTCTACTACCACTTATGTCCGACTCGTGGCTAGAGCTGATTCACAAATCACGGACTGCATCTAATCAACTTCTGGGAAGGGCCTGGGATTACTGCATTGCTATGAATGCCAATATTAACAGGAATACATCGCTTCAAACCTTGGCCAAGGATGCTGGAGCGCTTCCAAGACATGCGCAAGAAATAGCGTTCCGTGTTGCCCCGGTGCAGGATACAATGCAGAGCTCTGTCAGACAGCCTATTATAAACACAATATGCATGATTGGACTCGACAGCCTGGATCCCTTTCTCACTCTACTGTCTAAGCTTATCATAAATCACCCGGTAGATAGCCGTGATGGTTTCGGCATCACCCCCCTCGGTTGGGTGTTTCTTTCTAGAAGCCACTTTGATACGCAGCGACGTTCCAAGACTCGTCCGCCTTGGCACGAATCATATGACCACAGTCTTTGGCGTGCGGAAAGATTGATCAGGATGTTTCGTGCATTGCATGCTGACCAGGAGCTCTGGGACGCATTCTCCCTCGATGCCATCCGTGGATCAGGCGGAACGTATGCTCAAAACGGTGATCGGATCAGCTATTTTTCTAGCATGTCATTTCTATTCCTTCTCGGAAATTACTCGTCCGCACCCGGTGCGACTCAACAATGCATTTCCCAAATGGGGAGTCTCGCACAGAGGCATATCTGGTCCTCCCTTCGAAATGACACATCATCCCATGTGACATCAAACGGATCGACGGGCCCAGAGATGACGGCATGGAATCTTCTTATGCTAGACAAGGACCCAACGCCATACCAACCCGTCCAAGAAGGGCCAGACATTTCACAACCCCAGTCTTTTTCTGATAAGAGAGAAAAGCCTCTTCAGTGGGCAGCAAGGAGTATATCAGCCTTTTTTGAGCCCAGATCCTCCGTGCCCCTCATCGTCGGGACATATTGGCGGCAAGACCATTGCCTTCGATACTGTCAAACCCGTCAAGATGTGGTAATGAAGTTGACACACCCTCTACTCGGAACCTCATGTAACACTTTACTTCTCCCGCAAGACGCTTTGCTACATGTTGGTGTAGCTTGCGACAGCGTTCAAATCATGGAGTATGCCCTCTCTACCTGTAAGATAGATCCTAATGTGCAAGATCATCAAGGACAATCGGCTTTGCATCTTGCTTTGGATATTTGTTCAAAGTCTGTCACAGAGTCACTGCTTCAAAGTTGGGATATCGACATGAATGCCCAGGACCTCATGCAGAGGACGGTGTTGCACGTTTGTGCGTTGAGACAGCAGTCCGCCGCTGCCTCCATCATATTGGACAGAAACCCAGGACTCATTAACAGACAGGATCGGTCTGGCAAAACATCCCTTCACTATGCTGTGGATAAATCATCGCGGGCTATGGTGAAGCTCTTACTGGAAAAGGGAGCCGACGTCAATATTCTCGACATGCATAGCAATGCGCCTCTACATGTAGCCATTCTCAAGCATGACACCTTCATTTGTAACGTTATGATTGAGTCAAAAGTCGGGGTCGAACTCTCACTGGACAACCTCGAACACGCCTGGAACTTGGCCGTTGAAGCTGGCGCCAGTTTTATCATGGCACTCCTGCAGACTCTTCGTTCCAACTCTTCAAAACTTCTCACTGGGGGTGATCTTCATACTAACGCTGCCCTAACCCACACCAAACGGTCCCTTGCTCTGGTGCTAACGGCAGAAAGTAGCTCGGATTTCACCGCAGCTGATCTTGACTTCATGCTGGAGTTGGGTCGTGACCCAGGGTTTTCAGGCGACACATCTCCTTGCACTCCGGCAATAATTCGCTCGGCTATTATCAGGGGGGCTGGAAACGCTGCGACATTTCTTTTACGGCGATCCGCAATCGACCTTCACTGTCTTGGAGAAGACGGGGAATCTGTCCTTCACCTGGCCGTCGTCTACGATGCCCAGCCCGTTGTCAAGCTCCTCCTGGATAATGATGAGATAGACCTTACCTCAGTGGATCCCCAGGGACATACAGCTCTACACCTAGCGCTGTTGCACAAGAGACTTCACATATTTCAGATGCTTCTCGAGTCCTCCAAGGTGAAACCCGAACAGGTAACCAGCAGCGGCGCAACGGCTCTTCACCTGGCCATCAAACACCGCTTCTCCGAGGCCATCCCTCTATTACTTGCTCATCCAGAGACCCAAGCCAACTGTCTCGACAATTCCGGCCGCACAGCGCTCCACCACGCAGTCCTGCAGCAAGACCTCGCCGTTGTACGGCTGCTTCTCGGGAGTTCAAGAGTCATCGCAGAGACTCCATCGCGTGACGGAAGAACAGCTCTAGCATATGCAGCTCTATCCGCGGGAGAGGATATGGTGTTGTTTCTATTGAACACGGGAAAATTTGACCAAGGACAAAAGGATAGCTACGGAAAAACTGCACTTGACTGGGCGCATATGAATATCTACCCTCAGATCTCGACGATTCTGAGAAGCACGGGCTAAGGTTCGTTCACTAATAAAAGCTATCCACACATAGCTACACAACTCAGACACCCTGATTTCTCAAGTCATGATATGAAACAATAAAATTACTTGTTTGAGGGGATCTGGTGACTGCAAAGTCAAAATTGATACTCTGGACAAGAATGGCCGGACACTCGTTGGTTGCGAGGAAAACGCATGAGGCTATCTATTATCAAGCTGATTTTCAATACGGGCGAAGTGGACAATAAAAAAGAAGAATCTATTTCTCAATATGATTCAATGGGTAAGGGGGAAAATACAAATATCAAGGTTCGTATTAAATTGACTCTCAGGGGGCATGAGCTAACGATTTAATAACTAGCATGCAAAGAAGAGCTCCCAGCCTTCAGTATGTCGAGAGGGTATGTTTTCTTGTCTTCTAAGGCGATAACCAGACTGATATAACCAGACTGATCAAACCTTTGCAAAACATTACAACGGAAGGACGGGCACACTTGTGGTCAGATTATGATTCAACATGCTCGCTAATTCGGGAGGTCCGCAAGCTTCAGGCCGCGCATATGAGCCAAAATATCTATTTTTGAGGCAAAGGCTGTGCTGCACTAATGAAATGAAGGTTAGATCGTATCAGACTATGAGTTTGTTCAAATTACCTGATGATCCAGTGCATGCAGGTAGTATAAAGTTTGATTAATAATAGAGTCTAAGCTTCGATTATTATACGAAATAGATTACTAGCTATCTTTATTTTATCTGTAGCTACGGTCCCTACTGCTCTTAAACAATTTGAAATCAATATTATCTTTCCTATTATATCATGCACCCCTTCCTTTCAGATATGATATGTAATGAAGCTCATTTGGCTTGGACTTGTCCAGCTTGAGGGGCTCGTAGATCCACGGTATGGAACCTTCCAATACTGAACGTTTATTTTCAAGACTGTTATTATTACATGATTCGTATGACGCAGCGGGTTTAGTGGTGATTTCTCCACATTTTTACCATCCGCATGATTCTATACGATTTATAAACTGGTGTGAATAAATCGGCATGACCAATGCCATCCCCCAGAGACTGAGCGTGACATTTTGGCAAGGAAGCCTCACCCCTCATGACTGGTCGATTGTGCTTAGTTATACAATCTCGGCCTCGTTTGGGCAGCCAATAGGCCGCGGACAGACACTGCTGACGCGGCGATAACCGAGCCTCGTTTGAGTCATTAACACAGCTCTGGCTCCTCCAACATCCAGTTAGACCGTCAGTGGAAAAGCACCATGGCGTCGCCTGGTGATCGGGAGGCAAATCGCAATAGCGGCATCCGTCTGCTCTGTCTAGACGGCGGCGGTGTCCGCGGCCTGTCCTCGCTCCGGATTTTACAGCGGATAGTCGAGTCCATGGACCCAGTCAACCCGCCCAAGCCCTGTGACTGCTTCGACATGATCTGCGGAACGTCTACGGGAGGTCTGATTGCCATTATGCTTGGGCGACTAAAAATGAGCGTTTCGGACTGTATAGAGGAATATCAGAAACTTTCGTCCGCCGTCTTCACCAAAACGCGGCACCGACTTTCCTTGTCTGGGAAGGTACAGGGGCGTTTTGATCACGAGGCTCTCGAAAAGAGTATGAAAAGTTTGCTTCAACGCCTGGGCTTTTCCGAAGACGAGCTTATGAAAGAGGGTGACGGTGCACCTAGGTGTAAAACGTGAGTTTCTTTAACCCAGCTAGGGCATCTAAGGTAGTCTCTCGTTAGCACCTCACACTGATACTGGATAGGTTTGTCTGCACCATGAGTAAACAAACGTCAAAGATTGTCCTCTTCCCAAACTATTACTCTAAAAGATGGGGTGCAAATATGCTCGATCGTGTGCGCATCTGGGAGGCAGCTCGCGCAACTTCTGCAGCAACCTCGTTTTTCGAAACCGTCAACATTGACGGAATGGTCTTTGCCGACGGCGCCACTGGAGCTAATAACCCCATATATGAGTTATGGGCAGAGGCCCTCGACGTGTTTTTCCAGGGCGATGAAAGTCAGAGACTGCACAACATTAGCTGTCTCGTGTCCATTGGAACTGGGATTTCTTCCCTGAAGGATTTTGGAGACGCTATCCCAGATATTCTCAAGGCACTCAAAGCCATTGCAATAGAGTCTGAAGAAAAGTTTACAGTTTCCAACGAGACTTCCCTTCCCTTGGGATGGATAGCGTCATATATCGATTCAACGTTTCTCAGGGCCTCAATCGAATCGGATTAGAGGAGGCAGATCGACTTGGTGACATTGATGCATATACTGACTACTACTGCCGTTCATCATCGGTCATGAAGCAAATGGACGCTTGTGCAAAGCTTTTGCTGTGGAAGTTTTGTGAGTATAAGCTGAATGATAGCTCAAGGTTTACTATTTTAACAAATATCTAGGGCTTTACAAAGCTGTCGCACGGCTACGGATACGTCAGACTATACGGCATAACTCTCCATTCGCAAATAAGTCTGAACCCCAATATAAACCAGACTTGGATATGTATGTCCACACGAAAGCTTTCCAAGCATGGCATCAGAAGGACAACGGTAGTCTCTTGTGCATCGCAACCGCGATGGACCAGAATCTAACCGTCCCTCTTGCCCATGAACTTGCCAATCATCTGAATTTCAGTGCTGCTCATAAAGTGCTCTACTTGGATTGCTCCTGGATAGAATTGAGCCCGCCGCCACGCGTGTCCCGCGTTGCCACACTCAAAAGAGATGAAAACACTCCCATAGTGGCTGAAGCGGCAGACATCAAACCATTGCTAAATGCACTGTTCGCTCAGCTCGTCGGCTATTTTTCAGAATCTGAAATCCAATCTATTCTGGAGAATTACGGTAGCAATCTCTCTACCTCGGAAAGAATGGTATTCTTCCCATACATTTTGGATTACGGCCGCCCTCCTTTGAGTCATCTATCTGCGCTTTTTGGTCTATTCGCACAATCATTCGGACAAGTCACCATGATTTTAGCGGACCGCATTTGCGAACTCAACGAACTGACCCGGACGGCATTTGTTCCGGTTTTATGCTCATTAACCAAGGGTGTTAAAGTGCTCATTTGTGGCAAATCATCAGTTGCCTGCGAGTTGGAGAGAGTGATTGACCTGCCCGTTGTTTGGCCCGACACTGAAGCCACTGGTGAGTTTCGTTTATAGACTGGTATAATCCTAGTAGCCTCTAAGCTGACTGGTTTCTAGAATGCCTTGAATCACTGTCTTTTCCCGAAATCAATGTACGAAAATCCCAGGTGGCTCCAGCTGCCGTTGGCACTACTGCTTGGATCTGGTCACATCCAGTGTATCGTGTATTTTCGGCTCAAGATAGCGGTATTCTATGGATTCAAGGCAAACCAGGCAGCGGAAAGTCAGTTCTAGCGAGGGCGATTCAGAAACAACTTCTCGCGGACTCCAACAACATTGATGTTCGAGAGGGAGCACTTCTAGGTGATTGGTTCTATCACCGTCGCCGTGGAGGTGGTTTCATTAAAAACGAATCTCTCATACGATCTCTGGTGTATCACTTTC
This sequence comes from Cylindrodendrum hubeiense, assembly GCA_014621425.1. Lineage (NCBI taxonomy): Eukaryota > Fungi > Ascomycota > Sordariomycetes > Hypocreales > Nectriaceae > Cylindrodendrum > Cylindrodendrum hubeiense. Next base: position 37,674 of record JAANBB010000070.1, on the reverse strand, counting down.
TCCAACAACAAACGTCCCTTTTCCAGGAATTCTTTAGCCAGTCGTTTAGGTCGATGAATCCTCTATTGCCTGAATCGTGGAGAAATGACAGTCTTATTGACATTTTCAAAAACATTTGTCAAAGCAAACACAGAGTATTCTGCGTCATTGATGCAGTGGACGAAGCCGAAAGTACCAACGTGGTCCAATTTCTAGCATCAATACTAACCTCGGGCCAAGAAACCAACACGAAGTTCATTGTCCTCAGTCGGCCGAACACGGAAATAGAACGACACTTTATCGACTTTCCATGCATCGTCGTGGAAAACGAAAACGCCAATGATATCGAGAAAATTGTTCAATTTGGGTTGGAATGTTTGCAAAGTGCCTTGCACTCATTAAATTTCCATAACTCAGCCGTGCCGGCGCCGTCAGCCAATCCACAGCAGTTTATGAGACGTTGCAATATGCGACAGCCAAGGCATCGAACCATTGCGAACTCGGCTGTGCGCGAAAAGACGGCGATCGATGCTATCAAAGGCTCTTTGCTGGCAAAGGCCCAAGGATCCATTCTCTGGGTCAAGCTCGTTCTTGACAAGCTAAACCAAGAAGCTGAGGCCAATCATTGCTCAACACTCGAGGAACTTCAACATGTCACAAACGAGATTCCAAAGGAATTATCTGAGTACTATGAGGAAATCGTACAAGAGTCAACTAGTCGCAAGTCATCTAAACAGGTGCAGGAAGTGCGCCAGGTATTGATGTGGGTTTGCGCGGCCGGCGAGATTAGCGAGGTTACTCTCGATTCGCTGTGGGAGGCAATGGCTCTTCTTAAAGACAATTTTGAGTCCGACTCTCTCGAGGCCGTTTGGGACAAACAGGTATCAATCAATTCGTATGACGAGCTGTGGCGCAAGATCTACAACACCTGCGGGCCCTTCATCGAAATATTCAACCCCGGACTATCAGCTGAAGAATCACGTGTGTACTACTATGGCCCCTCGTCCATAGTTCAGCTGATGCATCAATCAGTCCGAGACTTCTTTTGCGACCCGATCGCCGCAGGTGACCTTCACTTCCGTCTCGATGAGGCCGGTGAGCTAGTCAGGCAGCATCTCAAACATTACCTGTCCTTGTCCATGGGCGATAGGGCCCGTTTCAAGAAATCGGGACCTCAAGATTCAGGATTCCTGGTTGACTGGCTCAACGAACAAAGGCTACTACAGATGGCGCTTGAGGAGTCTACGAATAGGAATTGGCCAGGTTTTCAAGAATACCGAACCAGCGGTTGCTTGAGATTGCAAAATCCCGAAGATGAATGCGAGGAGATTCTTCTAGACCTCTTGAATTCACCCTCTAGGCTGATAATAAATCTGGACCTCCAAAGATCTCGTCAAGAGCTTATAGATATCGGTAGATTATTCTATCGTGCATGTACCGATGGTCTAAGTACAGCAGTGCGGAATATGCTCTCCATCGGCTGGCCTATATCGGCTGTTGGTGCCAGGATTTCACTCATGGCCATCATATTTGCCGCAACTGGTTGTGAAGGAGGGAAGATCAAATTACGCATGACACAACAAGTGATATTGAATGTAACGCAGAACTGGACTCTCCCACTCTCTCACAAACTGGAAACACACCCAACGACTTATATTCAATCTAAAAGCTCCTTACTCAAGTTTGAGCCAATCCTCCCTTCAATGATTTCAGCCACTTCATCATTCCCTCAACAGGCAACGTCGAATATTTCAAAGAATCAAATTGTACGACCTGGTCAAAATTATTCGCCAATGGAGCGTAAGGCTGTGCCTGCTCCCAAAAACACTCAGCCTGGATCTTGTGGGATTCTTATCATAGTCACGAACTCCATGTGCGGCGACTGTTGTGTTGGACTCCCATATCAGGAAGTTACCTCTGCTACTACGTCACAACCAATCGTCAAAGACCAATTAAAGGAAGCATTTAACCAGCCAGTGATGTCTCCGGACGATTGGAATATATCTCTGCAAGGTCGGCATCACCAAAGAGACTCGAGTCTATCACCAGATACTCAGAACCCCAACAATCTTGTGTCCCCCAAAAACCAACACCGTCCTCGTCCACCCTCGGTTTCCAATCCCCTTAGCCCATTTTGTAATGACGATCCTGATCTAGATTTTGAGGGATTTAATTTCCAACATCTTTCCATCGACTTGTTTGAAGACACGCCGTCCTCTTTGCTCGATTACACGATTCCGGCCCCCGAAAGAGAGACATCAAATCCGAACACAACCAACCCGAATGAGATCAGGACTAGTGAATGGGCACTCGAGATTTCTACAACCACCAGCAAGAAGAAGTCGCGCGTGCTCAAGCTTCAAGATTGGTGCCCATTTCTTGATTACGTGTGGGGCAGTAAGGCGCTAGTATTGAAGACCGCCCGAGAGCAAGCTAATGCGCAAAATATAACCCCAATTGAGGAGATGGAGGAGGCTATTGCAATGTCTCTGGAGAGTATAAATTTAGATCTTTAGCCCTCGAGAATAATAGTGCAATGCGATATTGAAAATTGTGACTGATGGTTAACCTGTTGGACTCATCGCTTGGCCTTCCCATATTTGCGAAAATCTATGCTGACATCATGGTATACCCATCGCATTCGACACCCCAAAAGCGCCGTTGTAAGAAAGTGACTAATTTTCGTTAGTAAGTATTTAGTCACTGCAACACCATCGCAATACCACCAAGACATTGACTTGAAGGAGTTCTGATTATTCAACACTGGATATGCAGTTACCACTCAATGTGGAGTTCGTGTGGCGTGCGATGATGATGTTTGTTCAACCACCTCTGACTGTGGTGGGTGGATTTGGTGCAGTAGCAGGGATTCACGCGTAAGCTACACGAGCTACTGGGGGTATCTATGGCAAGGCCAGACTCTCTCTTTATCGAAGCGGCATCCTCCAAGCCCTACATACATTCCCCGACCAGTCCGCATTTTGCTTTGTTCCATTCAACGCCGGCTGTTGTGTTGGTGGGTGTGGCTGGTTTTGCCTAGTACTCATACAGACACATCACACCAACCCAGAGTTGTCTGGTAGGTCACTTCAGAGTGTTTTTAATAGATCATCGATGTTTCAGCCAGGCTATTGTATGCGAATGCGTTGATTTCTTGTTCGAGCCGTATTAAGTGCCCATGTCTCAAACAATCAAACAATGAGACAGACAATTTCCGAGACCCAGGTTGCATCCCAGATGTCGGGGACGCTTTCTTTCCAATAAATGTTTCAAGGTGAACATTACCCCCCAAATTTCACAGTAAAAGACTACCGTGAACGACTCAATTCACTTGAACTGAACGAGGATAGCCAGTGCCATGAGGTACTTCATGACAATTGCCACAGCTGCGGTAACTCTTGCCGGTGCCGCCACCCGCACAGTGCACGGTTTTCACATCTCGAGTTTTCAGCCCTCCGTGGACTTCGAAAGAGCATACGCAGACGGGACCCGTTTTGATGTCTTCAAGGTACGTGCGTGATTGGTCGTACATCTTCTGTGTTCAGCAATTAATCACACCATATACTAACACCAAAACAACAATAGGCGACTGAGGGAACCACCTTCAGGGACTCCAGCTTTAACAAGCACTACTCTGATGCTACAAAAGCAGGGCTTATCCGCGGCGCATACCACATTGCTGTGCAGAGCGTTTCATCTGGTACGACACAAGCCACATTCTTTCAACAATATGGGGTTGGCTGGCCCCGGGGTAGAATACCCTTGCCTGGAACGCTTGCTCTTGAAGCTAACCCAGACGGCCCCAACATATGCTATGGCCTGTCCCCTACTGCTATGGTTGCTTGGATCTCCGACTTTATCGAAACATACCGTTCCTCAAATGGTGTCCCTCCTCTCATTTACACCTCCACGAGCTGGTGGGAGCTATGTACTGGGAATAGTGCGTCATTGGCAGTGGATCCCCTCTTGTTTTATCCCATTTCGGTGGTTTTATCAGAGACCTCCCTACGGGCTGGAATTCCTACACGATATGGAAAGACTCAGACCAAACTCCTTGTGGCGGTGACTCTGACATATTCAACGGAGATATCTCCAAGCTAAAGAGACTTGCTGGGGCAGTCTAAGTGGAGCGTTGCCTACCTGCAATATCTTTCAGTTCTTCGTATTTGCCTACATCGAGAGCAGGACGCGAACACAAGGGATTTTCGACAGTAGTAGATTAGTTCCAGGTAGTGGTTGAATAGGTTTTATTGATTCCAAGATCTTCAAATTTCTCTGTTGGGGAATCTTTGCCATCTCTCCATTTCAACTCCATTCTCTTACTTATTTTCCTCACCATTGACATGGACCTGATAATGAAAGCTAATAACTACCTCACTACAGTGTTACGGGAGTGATTCACAATGGTTAGAGATTCTAGCAAGGCTGCTGGCTCTGTAAGTCCTGTGAGAATAGCGAGAAGCATCGATGTTGGTTGCGAATTTGATGGAGCCCCTGGCAGTCCGCTCGAAGCGTGAACAACGGGGTTGATAGCATAGAGCAATTCACTGAATTGTTGTGTATTCCTTTTCAATGTTTTCATCATTCTGATTATATTATTCTGCTTATCATAGAGTTACGACGACGATAGCAAGATACGAGTACTAAGATTAAGTAGCTGCACGACGTCCGCAACGATCCCGGAAACTTCAGCCATACTAAGATTATGAACCTGCGAGGAAGTTAGTGCGTTAGAAACAGGGAATAGTAAATGGAGGAGGCACGGGACCCGGTATGCCTTCTATGCTCGCGGACTCAGACGACGTGTGCATCGATATACAATCCAATTCGTCACCGAGTTCATTGCTTGACCATTCTACGCATACTAGCAGTGCGCAATTTAATTAATGACAGTCTGAGTTTCAAGTAGTTATCATAAAATGTGAGATTCAAGTAGTCTATCGCTAGAGCATTTGTAATCACTTCGGCGCCCCAAGACTCAAGACATCAATGCCTTGCTGAAATAGGCTCTTGGACGGCATCTTACCAAGGCGCATCAGTTCCGAGCTTTGGCTCATGGCAGGGTCCATGCCCATGCTAGCCATTGCTATCACTTCATCCCCCTTGCAGTAATAAGCTGCAAATTTACTAGCTGCTACATCACCCTGGATAACAACATCATCCCATCCGTTAGCAGTGTTGCCACAGTACCGCAGCTGGGCTCCGAGGGCGGACCAGAAGACCGGGATAAAATGCTCGACTTTCACTGAAGGATTCACGATATGGCTGGCGACGACACGTCCCGACTGTTGCGCCACATTCCAGTGCTCGATGCGAACAAACTTGCCTTCACCACCAGGCCCGTGGTAGGGGAACGTGGCAATGTCGCCAATAGCGTAGACATCCTTAAGGCCGACGACATTGTAACTCTCGTCTGTCTTAATAGAGCCATCTCCCTCCAGTCTGAGGATCTTGTTTTCGCGCATGAACTCGGTGGCCGGAGACACGCCAACACCGAGGATGACGAGGTCTGCAGGGAGCTTGGTGCCATCCTTGAGGTAGACTGCTCCAACCTTGGACGGATCCGATTCAGAGGGCTCTGCCTTGTCGACGCCAGCGCCCATGTAGAACTTGATTCCTTTGCCCTCAAGCGACTTTTGAATGCCTGCGCCGACCGGCTCGCCTAGAACCCGCTCAAGGGGGACCTTTTCCATGCCCACGACGGTGACAGAGTTGTCGCCGGCGGTCGCATTGGCAACTTCCATACCGATGAATGACGAGCCAATAATGACGATGTTTTTGCCCTTCTCGCCAATGGCTGCAACAATCTTCTTTGTGTCGTGGACGCTTCGCAGAGTAAAGATGTTGTCGAGGACCTTGAACCCTTGCAATGGGAGCCGCCTGGGTGTTCCTCCCGTTGAGAGCACAAGCTTGGTGTAGACGAACTTTTTCCCATCTTTGGTCGAAACACTTCGGTCGGAGAAATCGATATCGGTGACCTCGTCTTCGACCCATTCCACAGACCCGCTGTCGAACCAAGCCTTGTCGCGCCAAGCAAGCTTGCTAGGGTCTGTCAGGAGCGCCTTGCTCAGCTTGGGACGATCAATTGGGAGGTATCCCTCATTGGATATCACAGTGAGCGGGCCAGCGTAACCCTTTTCGCGCAGGCCTTCGATGACGCCCATAGTGCCAGAGCCTCCACCTACGACGACGACCTTTTCCTCTTGGGCGCCTCCAGCAGCCGCGCACTTGAAGTTTGGCTTCCTGCGCGAGCCCTTGATATCAGATTCGTCGCCGGTGACGTAAATGGCACCGTCTCGCTCGGCGACCTTGAAAATGGGGATGGAATCGAGGGCTGGGGCGTCTTCGACATCGCCGGTCTTTGCATTGAAGCAGGCTTGATGCATGTATCAGCAATGAACTCAACTCTACGGAGTAGGGACAGAGTATCAACTAACCTCCATGCCACGGGCAGGTCAGACGCCCGGCAGCAGTCAAGGTTCCCTTGGCCAAAGGAGCGCCGTAGTGGGTGCACTTGGCGCCAACGGCCTGGATCTTGCCACCAGCGTTGACCAGCAAGACCTTTCCGCCCTCGATACCCTCAACCTCGACCTCATGTTTATCGCCGGGGGCGAGATCAAGGGAGGCGACGCCCTTGAGCTTGTACTCTTGAGCCATCGGGTTGGTGGCTAGGTGGAATTGGCGAGTGCGGGGAAGCTTTTGGTGGAGGAGAGCTCTGTAAGATTGACGAGTGCTTTGGATGAAGAGGGCAGCAGTCTGTCGCAAAAAGTGCATGTATGGAAAGGCCGTGCCTGAGTGTTTAAGTCGCGGAGATATCAGCGAAAGGTTGAGGTGAAGTTGGATAGAAATATTCCAGGTCCGGAGAGGGGACAGCTAAGAGACAGCGCGATACGATGACAGCATCACTCAGCATTACAGCAGCGCCCGTCCAGCAAGTGCCGATGCACCCATGGCCCGAGAGGAAGCACGCTGGGATGCGGGTGTAAGTGGGGGATGACAATATGCGGACGCTTACTGGTCGACGCGCGACAGGGTGCCAGAGCTAATGACGACATGCAGGAGAATACGGCTGAGCTCCAAAGCTAAATGGGCGAGCTTGCTGCGGCAAAGCAGTGCTGCGGCCGACTGATGTGGCTTCAGCGGTCCAGAACACAGTTCGGCCGCGTCATGGTTGGTTGGTAAGCACCAGGGCTCTCGCGGTGAGTGTAAGGTGGGATGAGGCTATCTACATGTCGGGTCAAAAACAGAGTCTGAATATACTCTCCACACCGTTTGGGACTGCACCAACCCAGCAAGGTCAAAATGGCAGTGTTTAAAATCCAAACAGAGTCACACCGGAAAAGTCTAACATTATGTTTCATATATAAGTCACGGCAAAAGAAGATGCAGAATCAGTTCCCATCGTTCGTCCCTCTCCTCGCACCGCTGCTCACTCATCCATTTACACATTCATCATGGCCAAAAATATCTCAAAAAAGGTCCTCGACCGGTGCCCTCTCCCTCGCCACGAAATCCTTCACTACCTTCGCAGCGAGCTGGAAACGACACATCGCTCAGAGCAATGGGGCGCTTCGCTTCGTATGTATGAACCATGCACGCGACTGCTTCTGGACCCTCAGGCAGACGACATCTGCCACAACGGACGATATCGCTTCGACAATAAAATATCTGAAATGACCGTGGTTACCGTAAATTCATTCTGCAACAAGACGGTACCTCTCTACCTCATAAAATTGCCAGGCATATTGCGAATATCCGATAGAGTGCTAAACGCCACGCTTCACAACTGGCTCTATCGCAAATGGTTCCAGCCTTACAAGAGCGATATTGAATACGGACAGTTCATAGCCAAAATGATGTCTCCGAGACATATTCCAGAAGACATAGGCTTTAGCGAACTCTTCGACCTGCTCGTCTCGATGAATGCGGCGATCTGCGCTCAAGTTGAGGAAGCGCAACAACAAGAGAGAGAACGTCAGGAACGCCATATCCACGAAAGACGGAAGGACGCCAGGATACTGAATGAAGACTACTTCATAGTACAGCCTCTCTTTCGGGCCATGGCCATTGTTTTCCTCGCCGGCAACTTCACCATGGAAGTCACCAACATGGGTCAATTACCAGTCCTCATCATGATCACTGGGGTCGAAGATGGATTAAGCGCGCCAATCAGTTTCGAATCCATCGCACAAAAGGCTGAAGCCTACATCTCCAAGAACATAATCCAGGTATCGTTGGAGACAGCGATTGCTTTTGTCATGGACCTAGAACAGCGGGAAGCCGCGGCTTTCGGTCGCCACCCCGACCCTATTGAATCGACAAAGTACCTTACAGATGGTGTTGGTTGCCGCGATTACATTTTGGAGCGGGAAGGTCTACCCCTGCTTGGATGGGGTAATGAACCTCTTGAGGGCCCCAGTTCCACCTGGGTCGACCTAGAGAAGTACCCCGAGTGGACGGGTGGCGGGGCTTTCAACGACGACGCCTTCTCTCGGTGGGAGGCATCCTTGCGTCGGACTCAACATCGCTGGATCTCAGATGAAAGATGTGTTAATACTATCCCAAGTCCACTTGTCCTCCCATGTCCGCGATCGAGGCCAATGTGGAAATATGACAACTAGAGCCTGAATCTATAGCATAGCAATGAGGTAGTTTAAACATCGAAATATTTCTCATGCTTTGAAAGGGTTCCAGATGTTTTCCCTCTAGGAACTTCATCCTGAAGTTCTAATACTTTGATTAACGCTTGTCCATTACATTTGTTGGGTCATACATCACAGGACGTCTGGAAGTTCAAATACTTCGAGCCTTATGAACAATGGTATTGCTATTCGCACGCATCCGTGTACAGCTATTTCAAGAGATGATCTCCAGTAATGCACCGAATGTGACATTTGAGCGGGGAAACCCAAGAAGGCTAATCATTAGCATATATTTATCCTAACCTAACAACTTATTTTAGTTGTTTAGTCCCTAATACTCAGTTTGCCTTTAGGCTCCAGGCCCGCCAGGATGCTGGCAGCATATCCTCAGATGTTTGGCCGAAAGGTCATTACGCGGGCGACGATTCTGCACCTTGGGGAGCCGCCTCATATCCGGTGGCAGTTGGAGGAACTGCTTGTCGAACCAAGTCCGTCGCCGCCGCCACTATCACTTGATTCGAGCCCGATGTCGAGGAAGGCCCAGCGACGTCACAGGAGGGTGGAGTCGAGGGAATCGAACAAGTCGACAAAGTCCAATGCGACCGTCTGATGGACGTCGTATCTTGTGTGCGACGATATCGGACCTGGAATTGTCGCTAAACTTCCTGCCAGCCCCCCGACATAGGGTCGGTATCTTTATGATCTGGGGAAGAAAACACCCAGATCGGGATGGGGGACTCTACATCCGAGTAGACAGCCGCCTCAGTGGTCCCGACACAACCCTGAGAACATGCCTCCGCCTTCAAGCAGCTAGTCCGCCGACATGAGGATTGGTCGAAGTCTCGAGTCCGACGTTAGGACGACTCCTTCACCTCTCTCTCTGACGACTAGCTCCCCTCTCTGAGGGACACCCATCCGAGTTCGCGCGTCTGAGCCCCATTGGGTAGGGCTACCGCGTTAGGTGACCAGTACCTTTGTGCAGCATCGCCTCCTCTTCTGAGGTGCCCATCGATGCCAATCATGCCAAGGGGAGGCCAATTAACGAACTCAAATCAAGCGAGCACGGTATCAGCCAGCCAAGCTCCTTTCCTCCAGTCAGACTACTCTCCTCCCGTCAGACTACTCTCCTCCCGTCAGACTACTCTCCTCCAGTCAGTGGGCTTCTCTCCTCCATTCAGACTACTCTCCTTCCGCCAGGCTACTCTCCTCCAGTCAGTCGGACTGCTCTCCTCCGGTCAAACTACTCTCCTCCAATCAAACTACTCCCCTCCCGTCAAACTGCTCTCCTCCAGTCAAACTACTCTCCTCCAATCAAACTACTCCCCTCCCGTCAAACAACTTTCCTCCAGCCGGGCAGCTCTCTTCTTGTCAGACTACTCTCATCCGGTCGGACTACTCTCCTCCAGCCAGGCAACTTTCGTCCAACCTCCACGAACGTGCTGCAACCGAGATTCTCCAGTTGCCAACTCATTCCACATATGCACAACTCTCCCAAGAGTCGATCCTCGCCTCCCTCGACATTCTCTTCTACGCAGATCTGTTGGTAATTCCAGGTTCTGTTTCCTATCAGATCCATGCCTGAACGTCTTTCTTCAATAGCAGGCCCGTCGGGTCAATCTCGAAGGTTCTCCCCCAACCTCCACGAGGACTTGTTCTCAATCGCAAACTTTGTGAATCAATTTTCTTGCCTTTTTCTCTCAGTCTCAACTCTCGCACCGTCAGTTTCTACCCTACTCATAGCATTGAGTGCTTACACACATATTACCATACCGTAATGTCAGGCACGGGCACGCCATTCGCGACGACGGCATACTACTTCAGCTCCAATGCGTCTAATACCACGAAAATATGGCTCATCAACGCTTTTCTATTACAATTGTTAAGTCAAACATCACAGCACGTCTGGAAATCCAACTCCTTGGAGCCATATGCGCAAACGACCGTTTTCCGGAGCACCCACATTTTACGCTCGCCAACCCCACATCAGCGGGTCTACCTAGTACCACGATCTCTCAATCGTCAATTCGCCATTTAAGGATTTAAGGTGCGACTGGGAGAATATTGATCATCGCACCGTTGCGGGTTGGGGTTTAGCTGATGCTTGAGATTACTTCCACGCATGACTGGCTTGTCTCGTTTGTTAATTCAAGTTCTGCCGCCTGGTCACTCAGCTGAGACAGCGGAGGATCATAGTTTTTTGACTTCGATGTGGGTTCTACTTTGAAGCCGATGAACTTTTACTAACGTAAAAACAGGCAGGTTTAAGATATGGAAAATGACCTGGCCACTCTCCACTAGCGCATTGTGTCTTGAGGGAAGAAGAACTGACGCGGGATGAGTGATTCAGGAACAGAAGCAAGTCAAGTCACAGGCAAGACAAGGTGGACGAGTAGGATGGAGAGTTACCCTGTACTCGGTGGCCAAGCCTAGAAGAGAAGACGCACTGGTAGGGAGTCGTACTACGCAGACGGTATGGCTGATTGTGACTTATGGATGTAACAGTACTTCGTTGCTCATCTTAAATAAATAACGCCATCCCAAGGCTAGCCCCCTGCGGGAGGGTGAGATGGTGGTGTGCATGTACTCTATCTCAAACGAACGGAAAATATTTGCAGATGAGATGAAAAGCGGCCGGGTTGAGTGGTGATGCTAAAATAGAACAAAGGATAGGATGAACGTTATGCACGTGCTTATTACTTAATTTACTCGTCCGTATTTATCCCGTTCAAGGGTGTTTCTTTGACGGGTTGTGCAGATGTACATGGGAAGACTTGGATTGATTGCCGCCCATCAGCTGCGGAGACATGACCGCCTCGGGCACAACCAGACCCACGACATCTTGGCAAAGTGGGCAAAATGGAGAGGTTGGCCCGAGGCGGTGTCGTCATGATGCCCCTACATCGGTCTAGATAAGCAGCGGCCCAGGCACACCCCCGCCAATCATCCGGTGCAGGGGAGGGACGGACAGCACACCAAGAGGGACATCAAAAGGGACACCAAGCACGACACTGTAGTACGTGAACGGCCAAGGGCGACACCGCCTACTGAAGGCCCGGCGGTGCCCAGCGGCACCCACTGGAGGACCACCAAAGGACCACTGAATGACCACTAACAACCACTAACAACCACCAGCGACCACCAACGACCACTAACGGCTCGCCGTCGGCCCCTAGGCTCATGTGGGATCCCGGCCGCTGGCTCCCTGCGCGCACAGGCGCCACGCTGCAGCCGGGGCGCGCCATGAACCCAACCGGACCCGTCCACATGACACGGAGGGTCTGGCTGACGGACGAGATGAACTGTTAGCCGCCTGATGCCTGCTTTTTCCGTCTGTTCTTCGACCCGCGAGGCCTTTGTCCCTGTGAATCTCGGCGTCCCTCGCTTTTCCCTCTTTTTCTCCTTCTCTTCGTGACAAAAACACCCGTCGCTCGAGGGGATTCGGCTCCCTTCGTCACCGTCCAGGCCGCTGGACTGCACCCAATCACCGGAAAACCCCACCACTCAATTACGCTCAATTACACGCAGCGCCACACGCATACCTAAGCCACACGCTTCGGGGGCGGCCTGGTGCCTCAACACCAAAACCCGGGCCACTCTAGGCGCGCGTCGCCATTCTTGCGTCTCCCATTTCCCTCTGCCAACGACTGTCTCGTTTTGCCACTCATGGCAGACGCTCCTTGCTCCTAGATATCTCCTCGCTCTCTTCTCCTCTCTCTCTTGACCCGCGAACCCTACCATGTTTCCTCCCGTCTCCTCGCCCGTCTCCCGCCGACTCTCCGCCCCGCTTCGATAAGCTCCCATGCGGCCTCTCCAGCACTGCCGTGTCGCAGTCCCCGCCGCCGCCATGGAGAGGCCCGATATCGCCTGTCCCGACCACCACTCGTCACAGCTGCAATGCTGCTGTGGACGGGTCGACTGTGCTCTGCTCAAAAGAAACTCGTCCGTCCTCGAATCCGTCGAGAAGGATGTCCACACGGCCGCCCAACTGGGTCAGGTACGCTACGCGCCCTTCCCTCACGCATTCCTACCCGACATGACCTGTCCCTCCACTCTGCTCTACTATCCTCCACTCTCCTCCACTCTCATCCGCTCTCGTCCATTCTCCCCTGGACCGCATGCCAACCACAAGCCGCCGCGTCTTGTATCTGACACAGAGCACGCGACTCACAACATGGACCCCTCACTGACTTTTCTTCTTCTTCCCGGCAGGCCCTCCTGGCAAGACACGAGGCATACATGGCCGACGCCGAACGGGACCGCCTTGACTTGACCACCCGCATAGAACGTCTCGAGATGGACAAGCAGGAACTCGAGGCCGAGAACGCCGTCCAGATCGAAGAGAACAGAGCCCTGCTCGACCAACTCGAGGCCCTCAACAACACCGTCTGCGAGTCCGATACTAGGATCAAGGCCCTCGAAGCCAGTCTTTTGTCGTCTCAACAAGCCGTCCGCCGCCTCGAGACCACCGCCTTCCGCGCCTCCGATACCGAGCGATACCTCGCCGTGCTCGAGCAGGAGCAGGAAGAACTCCACCAGCAACTGCAGACTACAGAGGAAGATGCCCGCTCTCACAGCCAACGCTGCAAGGAAGCCCAGCGTGGCATCCTGGACATGCAGGACCAGCTGGAGCGGATGGAGGTTGAGGCCCGTCAAGAGCGTGAACGCCATGCCGAAGTTGTCGAACGGATGGAGCGTCAACGTGAGGTCGAGAAGCATCTCGACACGGCTGCCGGCCGTCTCAAAGGCGCCGCTGCGTCCAAGTCGCTGCAGAACACCAAGAACGGAAACACCGTCGTCAACCACTTCGTGCGTGATCTCCTCCAGGATAACGCCAACCTGCAGCTGGGCATGGCGGAGCTCCGCGAGTTGCTGCTCAACTCCAACGACGAGATCCAGTCCCTCCGCGACCAGATGCTCCACCACCAGCCCATCGAGTCTGACGCTTACGGCTCGACGCTCAAAGCCGAGCTCGAGGGTCCAGACATTGACGGCGTTGCCACTCCTCGCGTCTCGCAGGAGCTGCACATCCACCATCATTACCACGTCACACCCAAAGCCACGCCGAAACCCGAAAACCGGAAGTTGAGGCGGAAGCGCCACGGCCTGGCTCCCGGTACCTTTACACCTCCGACTTTCTCGGGCCACTCCACGCCCAACACCTCAGGGCAATGGCGCCTCACTCCATCGCCCACTGCCCCTGCGCTACTCTCCCTTACTGCCAAAGAACCCAATTCGGTCGTGGGCATAGCTCGTCAACGCTGGTCTGCGGACCAGTTCTCCGAGTTTGCGTCGTCGGTTCCCAGCTCTCCGCAGTCCAACCAGCGCAACTCCATGTTCGACCCCAACATGACAGACAGCGACTATCCAATGTCGCCCACCACCTCCTTCGACCCCATGTCACCCACCTGGAGGGCCTCACATCGCAAGGGGCCATCTGAAATCTCAGCCCTCAGTTGGCAAGCCCCTCCACCTCCCCTACAAATCGACCCTGGAACTCCCCCCACTCCCCAGGCAAATCGTCAGCACCACGTCATCCATGAAGAGGACGAGGAGGATTTGGACGGAGACAACGATATTCTTCGACTGGAGACGCCTGACCTGGTTGGAACTGCGCCATCCATCGATGAAAACTCGACCATTGGGGACTCTGACGTCTCCAAGGATGAGTTTGTACCTCGCCCTCGTATCCACCGTGCAGTCTCGCACGAGTCCATCATGTCGCTTGCCGGCGGACTCGACATCCACACCCTCAAGGCCCGACCCAGCCAGCTGACCCTGCGGCCACTTGGCGGTGCGGAAGCAGTTCTGACCGACATCACTGCCCAGCCTACCCTCGCTCGAGGCTCGTCTAGGCGAAGCGCCGTGGCCCTCAGAGATAGCTTCATTGGCCTGCCCGCCCCGAGGGCAGTGTCAGGCCCCCTCAGCGTCCGGTCGCTTTCTCCAAACCCCCAGACACCTCAAGGAAGTCCCCGAGTCGGATCCTTAGGCAAATGGGTTGGCTGGCGGCCGTGGGCAGCCTCAACCCCTAGCACGGTCAAGCAAGCCCCCAAGCCTATCGCGGAAGTAGACCAGGATCTGAATCGCGCACCGGGTATCAACCAACCTGGTGCCATTCCCGGTTTCCAGAAGTATTGGGCGGCCCAGCAAAGGAAGGGCGCGCCGTCAAAAGTGTCGGCAGAGAATGTCGACCGCGATGCCCTGCAAGAAGGGTTGGAGGAGTGAGAAGTGCCCGCATGTGGGAATGTCGACCCCTTTTGCGTAGGTGTCCCCTTGACACAATCATTCATCGGAATCCCGGAGTTCATGTTTCACGGATTGTTTTATTGCTTTTGGAGTTTGTTGGTTCAGGCATCATCCACAGACGCTTGGAGACGGAAATACCCTGGCCATGCAGGCCCCCTGTTCATGTCTTGTTATGCGAGACCTAGTCCGCACGTATGCATTCGTTATGGTGTTCCATGGAGGTTTCTTTATTATAGGGCTTGGCCACACTACATACATTATTCCTAATATGCCTCCAAGTTATATATTATTATCTTGTCACGTAATGTTGTTGTTCAACATAGACCAATACGTCGTGTCAACCCCTTGCAACGCCCAGTCCTCCGGATCCGCGGTGAAACACGGCCACTCGGTAAAGTGTGTGGAATTCCCAGGACAGTCAGGGCTTACGTCGTCCATGGATATATACGGGCAAACGGAGTTCGCTGGCTCAAAGCATGCCGCTGGGATAATGCCGGCGTCTGCGGTTGGATGGCTAGCGGGTGTCGAGCCTGTTGATGGTAGTATACTCGTAGGAGGAGTCGGGCCAGGGTGGATGTTGACTGTCCCCAGGAATGGAATGTTCAGGTGCACAGTTCTCTCATCTCCACTGCCTCCGAGGCCCGGTCTCCGAACGATAGGGAGGAGTTGTCGGATTGTCTCTGCCGACTCCAGACACAGCCGGTCGTTGTTCAGCACGCCCATCTCGTGCATCTTCTGCTGCACCGTCTCCGCCATGGCCCGGTCCTGCGCACGCTGAGCCTCATACTCGGGCGTCAACGACGACGGGCACAGGTGTCCCAGCAGCAGCGTCATGGCCCCGATCAGTGCTGAGTAGTCGACGTGGCGCCCCGACACGGCCTGCGTGTAGGCGCTGCGGAACTCGAGGAAGCGCGACAGCACGTCGCGGCTGGCCTGCAGACACGTCGTGCGGTTGTACTCGTAGCGCCGCTGGCCCGGCGCCTGCAGGAGGTACGGCAGATGCAGCAGGATGAGCAGCGAGAAGTGGCGGACCTGGATCTTGACGACCGACATGTCGTCGATGCACGTGTCGGACGAGCTGCAGCAGATGGCCATGTCGGGCAGCTTCCACCACAGCGCGTCCATCATCTTGGCGGCCTTTTCGATCTCCATGTCGATGGACTGCGTCATGACGTAGGCCTCGCTGCCGCTCAGGTGGTTGCGGTCGGCGATCTTGCCGGCGATGATGGAGTACAGCTTGCCGAGCTTGTCGCTGGGCGGCTCGTTGACGCCGCTGTCCTCGAACATGAGGGTGTCGTCGCGCGAGCCGATGGCCAGGCCCAGGATCAGCGACAGGTAGCGGTCGCTGCAGTTGATGCGGAACCACAGCACCGCCGGCGACGGCTGGCGCTTGGTGTCGAAGGTCGGGTCGCAGGAGCGGATGGACGTGGTCGTCTTGCGGTCGATGCCCATGAGCTGCGCCATGTTGAGCGCCCGGCGTGAGGTCATCCACGCCTTGCGCAGATGGCCAGCGTCGCTCTGGAAGAAGCTCTGCAGGATAAGACACTCGAGACCCTCGAGACAGCCCACGATGTCATCGTCAGACGTGACCAGCCTCCCCGCCACTGGCGACCCATTCATCCATCCGTCTCCGTGTTGGACTTCTTCAGCCTCATGCCCGCTGCTGTCGAAGTACGGCGGCAGCTGCTGTATGCATATCGCCAGCTGGAGGAGGCGCTTGGCGATGATAGCGGGATGGCTCGCCACATCTGGCACCTGCGCCAGCGACGAGATGGGCTCGGGCTTGCCCTCGATCTGGTCCTGCTGCGAGTAGAAGGCGGACAGTACGTACTTGGCCCCCGGGCTCTGCTGCGAGATGGCGTACAGGGTCTGCTGGGCGGGGAGCAGCGCGTGGAGCTGCTTGGAGACGCTTGCATACCGGGCGGCGCGGGCGGTACTTTTCACGGTGAAGGGTTGGGGGCTGGATAAGCTTACGTTGCTCAGGGGTGTTTCTCCTGCTGTGAAGGAGGCGATTTGGTGGGCGTTTCTGACCGCTGTGCTGTCAAAGATGTCCTCGGATTGCTCTGTAAGGACGGTGTAAGGGCCGGTGGCTGGTGACTCGGAGGGAGAGGGTATCTTTTGTGATGCTGGGTTTTCCGACGACGTGTTGTTCACGAGCTTCTCCATAAGCTCCTCCAATCGACCGAGACGCTGTGCGAGGCGTCGATCTGGAGTGGGAACAGGCTCCGTGGCTTCTTCTTGGGAGATGCATCTCGACTCCCTCGCGATACAGCCCACACAGACTGCGTCCTCATCGCTGTTGAACTCGCACTTAATCTTGCGCCGGCGACCTCGATACAATGAGCCAGAATATCGAAATGCGATCAGGGCAACTTACATTCCCAGCAGCTGCGAGTTCCCTTGCGCACCTTGCGCCGCTTCGACGCCGGCTCACTCATGGCTGTAAGTCCAGGGTAGGCGGATCCGTTCAGGCAATGGCCCCAGAGGCTTCGGCCGAGTACTGGACGCTGCAGGGCATACTCAGCGGCGGCGGAGGCGGAGAGAATCTGGTTCCCGACAGGAAGGGCTCTGCAGAAGTACGACGGGCGAATGATTTCAGGAATCCGAGCTGGTTTGTGAACGGCGTTGGCATGTTGGATGCGCGGACGAAAGACGGACGAATGCTGCATGGATCTAGCTGATGATCCTTCGATGGGGAGCTCGTTCGGGGCTCTTATTGGCTACTCCGTCCGTCTCGGCCGCCGAACGGACGAGTGACTCAGCTTTTCCGCCGGCAGCATTACTAATTGCATTTCTCCGCCCAGAATCGCCGTGGAAGTCCGCGGCGGCGAGCCCAATACGGCAACGCCTGGGGTTTTGCATAAGACCCGCAGGCTACCAGTGCGGATCGTGCCATCTCAGGCGCCATGGAGATGATGAAACTCTGATTTGGCTTTGGAGACGCGATAACGTTGTGGGTTTGTAAGGCAGGGATGAGGTCCACGGCGACGGCTTCGGAGCAGGGAGAGTGTATAAGTAATTGGGGGAGGGAGCTGGATTGGAATAGACAAGACAGTACACAGCATCCGCGGCGTTCACAACAAGTACACCATCAATAACCAATATCGATTTTCCAGCAATTCTTTAGCAATTCATTTCAGCAAATCACAATTCGCAATGTCTTCAGAACGCTACAGCTCCGAGTCCGTGAGCCCTGAGCCATTGGCCCAACCGCTTCACTTCCACCCCTCCGGACGAGTTTCAAAGAACCGCTTCCTCAAGAGCCCCATGGCCGAAGCTCTCGCAAGCTGGAGCCCCAAGGTCCCCTCAGAGCGAGGAATTCCCAACGACGAGCTTGTTGAGCTGTACAAGCGGTATGTTAACAAGCATTGACCCCCAATGCCTGAGAAATGGATTCTAACAGTTGGCAGATGGGGCGAGGGAAAGAACAGCTGGGGCGTCATCATCACTGGAAACATCGACATTGAGTTTGACGCTCTGGATGGCCTCGCCGACATGGTCATCACGCCCGAGTGCCCCCCTGAGGGAGAGCGCTTCGAGGCCTTCAAGAAGATCTCTGCCGCTGCCAAGGTTGACGGCAGCCTGATCGTCGCCCAGGTCACTCACCCCGGCCGACAGGTGCAGGCCCGCTTGAACCCGGTGGCTATCTCCGCCTCCGATGTGCAACTTGGTAAGTCCTTTAATACCATAAACTCCGTATGCCAAGGCTGACCCTGCATTGTAGAGCCCAAGATGGGAATGACCTTTGGCAAGCCCCACGCCGCGACCAAGGAT
The DNA here is from genome assembly GCA_014621425.1 of Cylindrodendrum hubeiense. Lineage (NCBI taxonomy): Eukaryota > Fungi > Ascomycota > Sordariomycetes > Hypocreales > Nectriaceae > Cylindrodendrum > Cylindrodendrum hubeiense. The sequence goes on along the minus strand of JAANBB010000070.1, from coordinate 19,036 downwards.
GAGATCGCCAGGATCGTCGAGGGCTTCGCGCACGCCGCCGAGTACCTGCACAAGGCCGGCTTCGACGGCATCGAGCTGCACGCGGCCCACGGCTACCTGATCTCGCAGTTCCTCTCGCGCACCACTAACAAGCGCACCGATGAGTACGGCCCCCAGACCATCGAATCCCGCCTGCGCCTGGTTTCCGAGATCGCCCGGGCCATCAAGGCGCGCGTGCCCGCCGACTTCATCGTCTCGGCCAAGCTCAACAGCGTCGAGTTCCAGGACGGCGGCGTCACCCCCGCGGACGCCAATGAGCTGTGCGAGCGGCTCGAGGCGCTGGGCTTCGACTTTGTCGAGCTCAGCGGCGGCACGTACGAGGCCCTGGGCATGGGCTACGAGAAGGAGTCGACCCAGAAGCGCGAGGGCTTCTTCCTGGAGTGGGCCGAGACGGTCACCAAGTCCCTGAGCGCTGACCACAAGATGAAGACGTACATCGTGGGCGGCCTGCGATCGCTCGGCGCCATGGTCAAGGCTCTCGACTCCTTCGACGGAATCGCCATCGGCCGACCGGCAGCCGCAGAGCCGCGATTGCCCATCGACCTCATCGAGGGCCGCATCCAGGGAGCGCTGAAGCCTCTCGGGGACGTGGAGGCCGACTTTGGCCTGGGAATGGGCGTCGCGCTATCGCAGATTTCACAGGTCGCCAAGGGCAAGGAGCCAGTGAGGCACAACGACCCCGTGGCCATCGAGACGTTTGGACGGGATATGGGGGAGTGGTACCAGAATGTGGTTAAGGATGGACCAAACATGGAGTACATCCGCGCTATCCAGTATTCCGGACCCCTGGCGCCATATGGCACTGTTGCGTCTAAGTGAGAGATAGAGCCTGGAGTGACATTGGGGACGACAACTATATAGAGCATCATAGACACAGCATAGCCAGAATACGCATTGCGATTACTTTTAGAACCGAACTGATTGCCGTTTGCACGACGAATGATTGCTAAAAGCATACCTCATGTATTCGTCGATGGATGGACCCGAGACTGCCCACCACTGACCAGTCAGGCCTATGACTGGTCTTTACGACACGTGTTGGAAGGCGAAATAAAAAGACACGTCAATCTGACCTGTCGTGTGAATAACACTGCCCTCTACGTTTAGTGGCTAATGATTTCTCGGGACTGGGTAAATTAAGATTTGCTCAAAACTTTAATTATCGACCCGTCCACCTCAAGTGGCAATAGCCAGACTCCGCAATCATCCATTACGTTGAAGGTTTATAGACTAAACGCTTCCTTGACGGTTTCAATCGATACCTTGTGAAGATATTCTCGTTGTTCCCAATCGTTTGTTCCAGGCTCAGCTGCATGATTAAACCCATGACGAACTCCTTTGATGTTGATGTTGATAACCTTTCGTTGCCCATCAACTAACTTTTCTGCCAGCTTAATGCCCTCTGGGGCAAATATATCTCCCTCGCAGGTGATCATCGCTACTGTAGCTGGGAATGATGCAGGGTCGGCAAAGGCAGGGGAGACTCGAGGGTCGGTTCGTAACGAAACGTCTGGGACATAGCAGTCGTTGAAGATGGCCGCCGCCCATGCAGGGATCGGCCTGATAGGGTTGGGGACCGTCTTGGTAGCAGGGTCAACCGCCAAATCCGTTCCAGGATAGACCGCAATGACGAGAGATATTTCGAGCGGTACGAACTGCTTTCTCAGAGACGAAGCCGCAATTAGAGCCAGGGTTCCTCCGGCGCTGAAGCCGGAGACCCCGACACGTTGGAGGTCGAAGTGTTCCGGTTGACTCGCCACCCACTTGAGAGTATCCTCTACATCATGGAAGGCACCGGGGAATGGGACCTCCGGGCCCTTGCGATAATCTGCATCCAGAACCAAGGCTCCGGTATCGCGGGTAATTCGGCTGCAAAAGGCGACATCGGTGCTGAGATTTGAGAAGATGAAGCCGCTTCCGTGCCAATTGATGAGGACAGGCTTCTTGGCTTGGGGCGAAGTGTTGGAGCCAGGGGGCGAGTAGAGCCAAGCTTCGATGAATCTCCCAGTATCACGCGATGGGATTTGCACAAGCTTTCGGTCGGGATTATCAGATATGGCCAAGTCTTTTTCGATTCCGGCCAGGCGTCGTCTGAAGGTCATGAACCGGAACAAGGAGACGATGAGCTTGAGTCGCAGATATTGGAAAAAGCCGTGCTCTGCCATTTTGGTGTCCAGCCGTAGGCGATGCAGGTGGTTGAGGAGGTTTCAAACGGAAAATATTTGTGTGCAAGCCAAATGACGGTCTCATGAGAAGAGCGACGGCATGAACATTTATTATTGCACATCATTCAAATGCGGAGCCGTCAGATCAGATCAGCCCAACGCTACCCAAGGAGAGGGTCATCTTAGCCAAGCTAAGCCTTATCAGGCTGGCCGCGGACGGGAAACTAAGCTTCATCGGGCTCACCGTGGAGTGAAACTAAGCCTTATCGAGCTCGCCGTGGATTCATCGCGTGATATTGTACGCGTATATCATGATGCTACATCTAATGACGCTGTTGCTGCAGCCCAAAAAGAGCGAAGATTTACAACTTGATTATCCGATATGATCTGCTCCACCTCCATGAATATACGGAGGACCGAAAACAATGCTCTGTCAAGACTTAATTTCGGCCCGGCGGTCTAAACCGGCAGACAATGTAGACCCACTCTGATTCTCATCCATCCATCATATGAGGATCGCGCGTAGGAGCGACCATTCTGCCAATTATGGGCTCCTATTCGTATATAGGCAATGTTGTTACACGATAATAGATACCCGTTGGGCAGCTATTAATATTACTAAATTCTATAAATATTACTTTTACTGCTCTTGAATGTAACTTATTCAGATCTATGAGCTCGCTCTTAGTGTTGATATTTATTCATGCACAAATGGATCCTCAGCCCTGTCGGATTGACGCTAGGGCCCGATTTGTAATCACTGAGGTAAGCGCCTGGGGCAGTCTTCGACTTCCACTTGACTTCTCCATTTCAATGCGACGACACTTGATGCGACTTCTTGGTTCTCAATGCGGGGATAATCGAAGGCCATAGAACGGACCGCATCTATTGACCATCAATTTCGAACATGGCGACAATGTACACTCCCCCCGAAGAGACAGAGGTGGCTCGATCCAACCGGCGCAAAGGTACCGTATGGTGACCCCAAAACAGAAGCACAACCCCCACTGACATGTCATAGTATGCGACCTCTGCTTCACAAAAAAGATCAAATGTGATATGCTCAAACCCGTGTGCTCCAATTGCATTCTATACAAGGCAGATTGCAAGACCAGCATTATCCGGCGGAAAGCGAACCCGCCCAAGCCTAAACCAGCACCACCGAGCCAACCTGTGTATGAGCTCAAACATGGCCCCCGAAGACGATTGCAACTGATTTAAGCGTAGTCTTGGGAGTGGAGAAAGTATGGAGGCCCGTCTGGCTAGGATTGAGAAGCAACTCCAGGAAGTTCTCGATACAGCGAAAGACGCCCACCGCCCTGCGGGTGCAAACCGTGTACCCCAGGCCAATTCTGGAAGCAGCGACGACTTCGACCAAGCAGACACGACGGCGGATCCAGCCATGCAGGAACCCGTTTTAAACGAGGTGCGGGCCTCAAATCCGTGGAGGTTTGATCCAATCCAGCCACATGTCTACAACGGCCCCGAACCAGATGCCTTTGCCCTGCCGCCGCTGGATGAGATTCTCCCCACCATCGACCACTATTTCGATGGATTCAACTCGGTGATTCCTCTGTTCCACCATCCTACATTCATGAAGATGCTCTATTCTTGGTACAATGATCCCACCCCCCGCGATAGAGGAACCTGGGCAGCTGTCCAGATCGTCTTGGCACTCGGCTACCGCACTCCCAAGCTCACAGCCATGGACACTCCCGCGGTGCAAATCGAAAAGGCCGACCGCTGTCTCAAGAGCGCACAGGCGGTTCTTTCAGAGCTAGTTACTAGAGACTGGGACATGGTTGGAGTGCAGATCCTGCTCGGCGTCGTCATGCTGTTCCAGAACAGTCGAGACCCAAAACCCGCCAGTGTCATCATCGGAACCGCGGTGAAACTGGCCCATCGACTGGGACTGCACGCGGCAGAAGCTTCGAAACTATTCACTCCTGAAGAAACTGAACAAAGATCCCGCGTGTTTTGGATCGCCTACACTCTCGACAAGGTGAGTGCACTGTCACTGAGAGCTTTAGAACATGAACTCACTGTGGCAGGACATATCTCTGAGAGCCTACACGCCGTCTTCCCTATTTGACGATGATATTGATATTCCCCTTCCAGCAATGGCACCGACAGATGACACTGGCTTCATCTGGACGCAAAACGGCCAGGCTCACTTCAACTACCATAGGAGGCGCGTCGAGCTTGCCCATATCGAGGGCAAGGTCTATGATCTGCTTTATTCCAACAGAGCCACCAAGATCAAGGGCCTGGAACGCCAGCAGCGCGTTGCGCGCCTGCAAGCAATGCTCGAAAAATGGTATGAGCGCATCCCCCCCGTCTTCCAAATCGAGCAGGTTGCAGCCAATGTGGGACCAAGCCAGCTGGTGCAGCTGACCAAGATGCACCACGCATTTCTCCTGGCCGAGGTCATGACCCATGGAATCTACAGCCACAACGCGGACTGGGTAAACAGGATAAGCTCGTTTAGTCGGTCGGCAATTCGTAGCATGGCGCTCGTCCCCAATAAGTTTAAAAACCCCACCTGCATCAGCAACAAGGATCAATCAGCCCCGTTGCCGGAAGGATGGAACAAGTGCGTCGAGATCAGCCGGGGTTGTATGAACCTTTTCCAAGGAGCAACACCAACCGAATGTCTTGTCTGGTAAGTGGGAATATTCCCTATGGTAACTCACAGCTAACTCCCGACAGGCAATGCAGCTGCGCTCACTTCTCCGGGCTCATCATTATCCTTGCGAACATGTCGCTCAATCCGTCACATGAGCTAGTGGCTTTTGACCAACACCTGGCTCTCCGAGCCCTCAATCTGTTTGACAAGCTTCTGGAGATTATCGACGACGAAGGATTCAGGGCCCTGCGTACAGTAGTGGGCGAACTGAACCAAAAAGCACACGAAGCAGTAGAGACTCATCGGCTGGAAAGCCTTGAATCGAGCAAAGGTGTGTTCGACAGCCTCAACACAGAGTTTGACAACTTGAATGGTGCATCCGAACTTGAGTTCTTGCCACAAGACAGTGAATTCGATGGGATCGATGGCCCTTTTGGCGCATTTAACGTACCGGACGAGTTTGAAGAATCGATTTTTGCGCAACTGGATGGTGCCACGAACCTGAGGGGAATCCCAGCAATAGCTGATTTGGATGAGTTTTTGAGATAATCTTTTGCGTTGGTGGTTAGGTAGGCGTTATGTTTGGCAGTACAGGGTGGTGACCACCGTTTTGTTGAAAGCTGGGAAGCAAGAACGTGCGGCAGTTGATTTGAGCGATGAGTATATCTGCAAGTGTTGCACGCGCACCCATTGTCGTTCGCACACATAATATTTATCTCCAACAATAAAACTGGTCAATGCAAACTACAGCGAAAAGAAGTTTTATGTATGTATAAGCTTATTTCACCTTTCGGTGCAGTGCACCGCCGCTCTACCTAGTGACCACATCTTAATCTGCCACTCTAAAGATTTGCTTCCGCAGAACAAAATATCTGTGGATGCCTCAGCCAGGAACGGCTCTAAATCCTTCTGCGCCATTCTACCTAGGCTAAACTCAAGTGGCCCTGGGAACTGTTGGCGCAGGCTGTCGAAACGGGACCGCCACCAGCTTTCGGGTTTCCCAGCAGTCAATCCGTCAACGTCATCCCCGGATGTTATGAATATTCGGACAGACGCCCAGTCAGAGACGTTGAGAATTTGCTTCTCGAGGAAGAACTCGATGATTTTGAAGTCATCGCCTCGGATACTGCACATGAGCGTGGACTCACTCTCCTCACTTATATCCTGCCAACCTCGTCCAGATGCGAGGGATAAGAAGCATGCGATGCCAGTTCCGCCAGCAATGCATGCTTTTCCCTCATTTGAAGCTAGTAAGTTATCCGGAAACCCATTGCCGACATCGACAAGTCGCGCAGTCAACTGCCCTTGCGGCCGGGGAAGGCCTATCAGCCCAGCAACTCTCCCATTGCCAGCCATAAAAGAAAAGGAGGCCAGATTCCCAGATGCGTCGTGCTCAAAGTGGCATGGCGTAAAGTCCAGGCGACGGTCCTCCTCGCTGAGGTTGTGGGACCCTGCAATGGGGTCGAGATCTGGGGGAAACTGCAGAGTGACCTTTCCGGAAGGGCGAATATTGGTGCTGCGACCCGGCTGACCGGACCTGGTAAAGGTGTGGAGACTGATGCGTGGGGTCAAGCGGTGTGATGATTCCAGAGTCCAGATGAACTCGTCGTCGCGCGGAGCTGCCATGGAAATCATCGTGGGCTTGATGTCACGCCACAATTTCAGTCTCGACCTTCCACCTGACTTCTCTCTCAATATATGCCGGAACAGCCTACATGACTAGACAGCCCCGACGACCCTGTGATGTGGTTTGCTCCGACGCGGAACCTCCGCGATCGGGAAGTCGTCCAGCCGCAGCGTCACCACGGCGGTTCCGCGTCCAGGATTCTTCCCCACATCCCCATGTCGCGCGCGCCATGCCCGTTCAACGGTAGTTCACTAACCCCACAGAGCGCGGAATTGTTCCACCTCCACAGGGGACCGGCAAGCAGACGACGCGATGCAACTCGACGGACTCGACCATGCAGGCACTTGCGTCGTATTAATATTGGGCTTCTTCCCCGGATCTTTGCGACTGTGGGGTTAACAATCAGTTCTCAACCTTAACATTTACCTTATCAGAGAATTGAATCGCAGGACAAGATGACGTTGAAACAGGGAAAGTTCGGCATGACGCCGTGGCTGCTCTTCAGCTGCTCGGTCATCTCTATGGGCGCTATCTTCTGGGGGTATGTTCTCTGCTGTATTGGTTGATGACGGGACTAATGTGTTGCAGATATGACATTGGTATCCTGAGCACCATCTACGTGTCTCCCGGTTTCCAAAACGCCCTTGACAATCCGTCTTCGGGTGACAAGGGCCTCATCACGGCCATCTTTTATGCTGGTCAGTTCATTGGATTTGCATTCTTCGCGGGGCCGACCAACAATCGATTTGGACGTCGCTGGGCTGGATTCATTGGTGTGGTCGTTCTCTGCATCGGCGCCGTGTTCCAAACCGCAGCAAACCACCTTGCGATGATGGTTGTTGGCCGCATCATCGCCGGTCTGGGAACTGGTGTTGTCTCTACCTCTGTGCCTCTGTATCTCAGCGAAGTCGCCCCAGCGCAACACCGAGGTCTATATGTTGCCGGCAATCAGGTCGGCATCGTCTTCGGGTAGGTTTTGACAGATAGCTGTTTAACAGGCAGATTCACTGACGAGGACCAGTATTTCTATGGCTTTCTGGGTTGGATATGGATACTCTTTCTGGGACTACGGCAATGGCATCAACCTGGAGTGGCGTCTTTCCGTGGCTATGCAATACGTCCCAGCCCTGCTGTTCCTTGCCGGAGTGCCGCTTCTGCCCGAAAGGTATGTATTGCGCTTCCAATTACGTGAGTGATAAATATCTGACAAAATCCAGCCCTCGATGGCTCCTGGAGCACGATCGCACAGAGGACGCCGCGGTCGCCTTGTCGAAACTGCGTGGAGCCTCCAGCATTGCCGACATCCAGGTCGAGTTGGACGAAATCCACGCCAACATCCTCTGGCACAAGAAGAACTCGATCACCTCCGTCAAGGTCTTCATCACGGAAAAGGCTCTGTGGTCCCGCCTCTGGCGCGCTTGGGCGTTGTCATTCCTCCAGCAGATGAGCGGCGCCGCTGGAATCCGATACTACCTCCCCACCAACTTCATTGCTGCGGGCACCTCTGAGAGCTTGAGTTTGCTGGCTTCGGGAATTGATGGCACCGTCCAGGTTGCGTGTACCGTTGCGGCCATGTTTTTTATCGACAAGCTTGGCCGCAGGCACTCTCTGGGCATTGGTGCTATTATCATGGCGTTCTGCCTGATGGTGAGTAGAATCATTCCCAACGCACCGAATCTAAAGCTTTTCTAACACGATCAGATCAACGGAGCATTGCAACTCGCGTATCCCAACCAGAGCAACTCCTCCGCCAACTACTGCAACATATTCTTTATCTTCCTCTTCACAGTCGGATGTAAGTTGTACGCCCGGATATATCTGGAATGCCCACTAACACCCCCTGATAGACAGCATGGGATTCGGCCCCTGCGCCTGGATTTACTCCTCCGAGATCTTCCCAGCAAACTGCCGATCTAAGGGCCTGGGTCTTTCCGCCTCGGGTGCTTCTCTTGGAGCCATCATTGTCGGCCAGGTGTGGCCAATCGCCGTTGCTAATATTGGGCCACGCGTTTACTTCATCTTCATGTCCTTCAATGTCTTTTCCGCCATCTTGGTATACGCCTGCTACCCGGAGACAAAGCGCAAGACATTAGAGGAGCTGGACTCGCACTTTGGCAAGCTTAATGTTCACTCAGAGAATGAGGCCACACCGAAGCAGATGCTGGATGAGGGAGCTGAACACTTTGAGGATAGCAAATCCAAGGCATAATTACTAACTCTGCCCTAAATCTACTCGAGGAGTCTTCAGTTATATTTATAGCTTAGGATATTACAGTACCTGCCTTATGAGAAGGCTGGAACTGATGTTTCAGACTTCCTATTGTAGGCGCATATAGTATTTAGGACACCTCTATCTTAACTTTCTTAATGGACAAGTCCAACGACGACTTGAGTGTCTTGGCAAACTCCTTGCGTCCCCCTGGATCTATATCTCTTGACAAAAATGTCTCACCCCACTGATCCTCCACTTCGGTGTCAGCACCTTTGTTGATAAGTAATTCCGCAACTTCCGAATGCCCCGACCGAGACGCAATTGCCAGTAGATTGTCAGTACCAGAAAAAACTTCATCAACGCCCACTTTGCCTGTTTCTAGGAGAATCTTCACAACCTCGGTGTGCCCAGACATTGCAGCTAGGGAAATTGGTGTCTTGATCTGGTCACTTCTATATTTGAGAAGGACCTTTACGACGGCGGCGTGGCCTTCCTCGCAGGCTCTAGACATAGGTGTCCCATAGCCATCTTTGAGCTCAGTTTCGCCTGGCTCAAAGAGAGATGTTCCAGCCTGATACCCATTAACGAGGGCATATATGACTTGCGCAGGATTGAATTTTGAGTCCTTGGAATCAACATCAACTTTGCCTGTCTTGAGTAACAGTTCTGCAACAGCAGCATGGCCCTTGCCAGCAGCCCATGAAAGTGGGGTCCGGTCAATTTCATCCAACGGGTCCAGGTCCATTCCGGTTTCAATGAGCTTCTCAACAGCATCCTCGATCCCAAAGTATGCCGCCAGATGAAGGCCAGTCATCTGCCCGGGAAAATCTTGGGTATAGTCTTCTTCTGAAGCACGGCTATTAGTAAGAAGTACCTGGATAGATGCTTCTACCTGCGCGTCTTTCGCCAGGAATTCCATGACACCGTCACAGGGAGCTGAGGCCGCATGGGCATGGTGACCCCAGTGATGGGCAGCATAGTCGTACAGCGGGTTCGCCTTCAGTCGATCCTCGAATTCCTCGTCTGTTTCACAAGCGCCGTCCTTAAATACGTCGAATGATAGGTATGTAACAGTTGCCGTTGTGATCTCTGCATTTGCTTTGGGGAACCAATGTCCCCCCCTCTCACGAAAGTATTCTTGCGCCGAATAGTGAACTAGACGAATCGCATCGGTTTCTTCATCGACCGTGACCAATCCAACGCACACAGAAATCATTTCATTTACCGGCGTGATGTTCATTTCGTCCAATTCAGATTCATCAACCTCCACCGCAAGTGCATGCTGGAGTTCCAATGATGTGAGTGGTCTTTGAGCAGAAATAATCCACGACAGGATCTGGTTAGCCAGCTCTGCTGAATCTGGATCTTGACTAGCAATCCTCGTCATTGCTTCTTCATAGGCTTGGTAATAGGCGGTGGGGCCTGTTGGGAGTGTCTTGAGCGCAGCATGGATCTTCTTGGGTGTCTTTTTCGTCTTTACTAGTTCAAAATGAAGATAGGCGAGCTGAAACCTGTTCAAATATAAGTTGGAATTCATTCTCGGGTGCAAGAAAGCGTGTACTTACATCCCATCGGCGACTTCGAGGATCCCGTTGATAATTTCTTCAGAATGCTTTTTTAACACGCTCAGTGCTGAACGCGATATTCGACTGTTGAGATATGTTCGGATGTCTTCATCCTGGGCTCGGATTTTCAGACTTGGGAACTCGCTGAATTTCTCTTCAATCGATGGAATAGATCTGGAAGTCGCGAGAAGATTCAATCCGGATTTTGCTTGAATATCAAGAAGCACGGTCAGGAATTCTGTTCTGCATTCATCGGATTCCTGACATTCATCAAGTGCATCGACCACGATGAAGCTTTTAGAAAACAAGCCAATAACAGACTCCAGCGCTTGTCCAATCTCGCTGATAGACGGCCGTCGCCAGCTACTCATTTGGTCCCCAAGCACTTGCACCGCCAGTGGTAATGAAGGTTGTCTCTCTACTAGTTGCTTTAGCAAGCTGGCCATCAAATTTTCCACTGTCTGTTGGTTTTGTTGTCGGTAGTTGAAGTAGATATACGCAAATCCAACACTTGGATCGGTTTGGAATTTCGTGGTGATGTCGTCGATAACAACCGAGGCAAGGATGGTCTTTCCAGCTCCGGGAATGCCTGGACAGAAGAGGACTTGCCCAGGGGTTTCAAGCCATGCTTGGTATTGCTTGGACTCGATAAGCCATTGACCGGTTCCTTGCTGTCGTTTGTTGATGAAAACCTGCTGGTCGGAGGAGTAGTCGAGTGGGGAAAGCCAGTTGAGAAGATCTAAGCGGTCCTCGTCATCTTGGTGTTGAACCAGCTGATCGACGGCTTTCTTGGTAGCAAATCCTGTTTCGCTGAGATAACTCAGCGTTAGTCTGGGTGAAACTAAAGCACAGAATCGACAGTTACCTGGATCTCAAGGCGATAAACGTATTGCACTGCACAATGGTGGACGTGATCCTGGCTCGAAGCTCATGAATATCCTTAGGTTCCAATGTCAATCGTTTCCATACTTTCTTTGCCTTTTTGCCTACTCCTTGCCGACCGGTTTCTGTGATATCGCAATACTCTTCAAGCTTGGCTTCTAGGTCAGACAGTACTTTCCAACTGCTTTCAGAAATCTGTTGAAAATGTTTCTCTTGTTGCTCATCCAGCTCCAATTCGGAAAACACAACATCAACATCCAAGAGGACGACTGAGAGATTCCTAACTCTAAGGAAGTTGAAAATTAGTTACGTTATGGAACAGTTTGGGTTGATGCATACTCGTTGGAAATATCCTCAAATTGGCTAGGAGCATCGGCAAAGCCCTTGCGCAACTTGTTCGCAAGCTGAATGACTGCGATGCAGTCGCCAATACCGACCCCGAAGCTCATATCGGCCTCTGCTAACCAACTCAACTAGAGTTGGTAGATTGCGGATTGAACAGGCGAGGTGGGTGTACAGGGCTTCGTTGGCAGGATTAGATTAATTTTGCGTCGGGGTGGTGTTTAGCCGGTGAAGGGGTGAGGTTTTATTATTATTATACTGGGTAAGGAGATATTGTGTTAAGGCGTGCGGGGTCTATGTCATGTTTGATAACCGTAGTAGCCGTAGTCGAAGCCGATATGAAGCGGTCTCGGGGCTTGCGACGTTGGTGTCGTATCCTATTCTCTGTTAGCCAGTGCGCAATACCAGCTTGATCCACCGTCCAAGTTACCCTTTGGGTTTAATTCAATTACTCCTTTGGATCATTCTCCCTACGTCTGCGGCGTACATTGTGGCATGTGGTGCGCCCCCAAGTGTAGCGCCAACGGCCCCCTGTAGCCTGTTTTTTACCCCGCATTCCGCGATCACCACAGGGGCTCTGGGTACCGAGCTTGCTTAAAAGCAGGCGGTGCCCGCGCCCACGAGCTGGACAACGGCGCCCCCGACGTGCTGGCCGGATCCCCCGATGACGGACTGCAGGCATGGAGCCGCCTGTTTTTGTGAGTGAATCCGCTGTTGATACGCGCAGTGCGCTCAAGGCCACTTACAATCCAAGACACTCAACGCCTGCAATCGCTGCAGGAAGCGCAAGGCGCGATGTGACACAGGTACGACGCGTTAAAGCAAGACATGCATAGTGCATGAGTTGCGCTTGGTGCTGTAAGTAACGTTCGTCTAGGCATCCCGGCTTGTGGTCCCTGCCAGAACTCCAGTTCGACATGCGAATACACGGACCCACGCTCCAAAAACACGTACCCGCGAGAATTCATCCAAGTCCTTGAAGATCAGTTGGCAAGTCTTGAGAGGGAGTTTGCAGAATCGAAAACCCAGGATATCATCCAAAGCGACTCTTCCGACCATGCTCAGAAACCCCCTGCAGTCGCCGCAAGCGCTGGCAAGGAGAGCCAGGCGCACCCAGACTTGATTCGCCTTGAAGCGGGAGGCGATGCGCACTTTCTTGGAGTTTCTAGCGGTAGGTAAAATCCTTCGTATTCTAGATATTGGCGCTAACCATTGGACTAGGTATGCACATGGCTCGTTCAGTTTTGGAGTCTGCCCAGCGAAATAATGCAAACCTCGAGTCGCGGCCAAACGGCAATTCCTTCTCGTCTCCATCTCACTCGTCCCAGAGCCACATTCCTCACAGATCGCCACACTCAGCGCTCCCGTCCCACGAGACTGCAATGAATCTACTCGATGTGTTTTTCAGCCAGTATCAAGTCCAATATCCCATTTTGGTGGAAGACGACTTTACAACTCTGATCTCATCATATTATTCCGAGATTGAGATGGGCACGCACCGTAAGGATCCGTGGACAAAGTTCATGCTCAACATGTCATTCGCGAGTTCTCTTGTATTCCTCTCTCAAGAAAACAGAGACGCTTTGGCGCTTGCACAGGAGTTCAGCTCCAATGCCATGGCTGAATTCAGTAGCATCATGCAGATCAAAAGTCTCCAAACTTTGCAGTGCCTGCTTTTGCTGTTGCTGTATTCGGTCCTTAGCTCCTCATCAGCGCCCGTGTGGTACATCTCCGGATTGTGTTCTCGGATGTGTGTGGACTTGGGTCTCCATTCTGAGAGAACGATAGCGGTATCTGGGAAGGGGGAAGCAACTGAAGACGAAATCGACACAAAGCGACGTCTGTTTTGGGTCACCTATACCTTTGAAAGGACGCTTAGCATCATGTTAGGGCGACCGTTCACCCTTGAAGACTCCACCATTGATGTCAAATTTCCCATGACATCTCTGCCAACCAACAGAAGAAGCCAGATACTCCACTGGTTGAAGCTCCAGAGACTGCAGAGCGAAATTGTGTCGCGGCTCTACATCAGCCGAGACGAAGGCTCTCACCCCCCAGGAGACATTTCGAAATGGGTCACCGAGATGAATCAACAATTGGCAGCTTGGAATGACCATGCTCTTTTATTGGCAGACTCGACAAGTTTCAGCACTGACTGGTGGAGGTATTGGTACCAAAACGCACTGCTAATCCTCCATCGCCCTTCACCTGCCAACTCACGGCCTGATACCCAGACACTTCATACCTGCTATAATGCTGCAAAGAGTCTGATCCAGCTCTCCTTCATCCGCGTCAACAAGGGACTCACCGACTTCACGTGGCTAGAGCTCCACTACCAGATGATGAGCGGCATCACGCTATTGTTCCTGGTGTGGAATAGCCCGGACACGAGAACCATTGCAAAGAATGAATGGATCACATTCAAGAGTTGCCTGTCGCAGTGGGGATTCGTGCTGGACCGCTTGACGGAGCGCTGGGATCGAATGGCAAGACCAAAACAGGTTCTTGTAAAGTTGGCGGATGCCACCGTGGAGGCCGTGGAGCGAGACTTTGTCAACTCGTCGTCAAGAAGTGACGAAGGTCAAAGACAGAAGCGCGCCCGGGATCAAGATCGCAGACGCTCAATAATGGAGCAGCTGGGGTCCCCAGGAACCCTGCTTGGTGATTCGGACACCAACAAGAGAAGTTTCGACTTCTCACAAATAACAAGGACAGGGGATGCATTAGGGATAGGAAATTCGGTCCAAGGAGCATCCCCAACCTCCAGCAACAATGGGACCATGCGAACTCCAGCCTTTCAACCCTTTGATATTTCCAATCCGACTAACCAGCCGACTGAAGCAGTATCGCAATTCCCATGGGCTGTCCCACAGCCATCAAACGAGGCGCCTCGACACCAGGAGCTATTTGATGGAATCGACCCCTCCACGACGGCGGATGTATCGGCGATGTTGGCTGATGATATTTGGCCCTGCCTCGGGTCATATGATAATTCCGGCGTGCTTGGAGGCTTTGGGCTGTTTGAATACTTCCCAATGCCCATGACGGGGGCGGACGACATTGAGATGTACGGACAGGGAATTTCTACGAGAGTTGACGGGGTGGTCACGGACAGCGTACTCAACTTTCGTGAAACCTGGGATGATGGAGAAAGTAACCATAGCAATGCCTAGTTTATTTGTATTTTCTTGGGCTATTTCCCTGCTGTTTAATTGTACTTGCGATGCTCGCCTTGTGCTGGGTGTAGTTTTACTAATTTCACACGCCATTTATTATACTACATAATTCCGCAAGATCGTCCTCCTCGGTGTAGTACTCGTCTATCGCATAAATGTGGCTTCTCAGGATGGCGAACTATAGTTAAAGAGAGGTGAGTCCAGTCTATGATACCCTCATAGGGTCGTCATCAGTCAAACTTCATAGGTTTCTAGCTATGCTCTCTAAGAAATCATTTGGTATCATATAGCAAAAGTTTTATCATATCTCATGAATTGTTGATTCAGACGCCACTATTTTGGCGCTGCTGCTGTTCGCGCCATTGTTGAGCTTTGAATTTCTTTCTTAGGCAGTCGCACAGTTGGAGAGAAAGGCAGAAGATGGTAAATCTAGAAGGAAGTTAGCTCGGAAAGTCCAATTCACTGCGTTGTAATGAGTTGTGGAGAGAAGAATCATACACCACAAAGACCCTAAAGACACCAATTCCTCGGATGAGCGTATCGCCAACGCGGCATTGAGCGCTGTCGGGGTCAGGATCGTCTTTGCAAGGATCGCTATCTACTGTCGACCAAACGTAACCGCCCGTGACAATGGGATCAACCATGATGAAGATCATCCAGATGACACTGATTACCCCGTTGCTGTATTCATATGCCGGATCTATGCAGGCTTGAACCATAACACCGAATCCCCATAAGAAGATACTAGACACCTCAATGGTGCTGGCAATAATGCTCACCATGCTAACGTAATGAGCAGTGTACGTGAGCGGGAATTTGCACTGGGCGCACTTACATCAGGCTGGAGCCCCTCGCATCGTTGAGACTGATTTTGGTGAGAGGCATCCACGAAATGATCATTCCACAGGCCCACGGGAAAACGATGGCGAAGAGGGTGAGCCACCCGTCGACGATGCTCCTCCAACCTGTGAGTTTCAGATCCGGAGGCGGGGTGTTGGTCGCCGGCGGGGCGGGTGTCGTTTCTAGAGTAGAATGCTCAGGGGCAGGCAGCTGGGGCTCTGCGGCGCTGGTGACGGCGGGATCGTAGACAGGCTCGTTCGGTGGTGGTGGTGTGGCGGGCGGGCTCAGTACGCGGGTACGGGGCGTCGGCGAAGCCAACCACGTCGTCATCGTCGCTCTGGACCGACGGTTTGCGCGTCTCGGTGCTCATTGCAGGTCGGCCCACAGACTCAAAGACGACGCTTGAAGCGAGGGAAGGGATTCACGAGTACAGAATCCGTACTTATGGCCGCGATGGGTCGTGGAAAAGCCACCAGGCAGCCCTCACCATAGCGCGAGGGGCCTCCGCTAGTGAGGTCAGCCTCACGGGCTTGGTCGGGCGAAGGCGGGCGACTTCGCGATTCGTAAATGTGCCTTGCGTTGCACCGGCGAAGGACTTTGGGCTACCCCGCTACCAAGTGGCCAGGATCAATTGGGCAGACAGGCTCTCTCGACTTTCAGCTGCTCCCATCGCGCACTCGCTGATTGGCTGCGGAACTATTTTCCAGGCACCCCCCGTCTGAAACCGGCTCAGCTCTGGGTACATTTTAAAGCTCACTGCATAATCCGGAGACGGTTGAGCCCGTCTCAACACACGACCATGTCAATGTTCGCGAAAGGACCTGACATCTTTGAATATTTTATTTTTTCAACTCTGCATCTCACTTCATTCCATCTGAATTTTCCACCTTTACAATCTGCCCTGTGGTTTATGAGTCCAGGACAAGATTTAAGAATAAGGATCAATGCCGGAGTCAGGGACGTAGACGGGCGGTGGTACTAGGATGGCCACCTAAAATCCTGTCACTGCTGTGTTGAGATGACGTATTATGAGATATTCATTTCATTATTTAGATCTATACTATAATATTAAACCAGCTCAGTCCACAATCCGAGTATTGACTCGAGCTATTTCCTTTCTCGTATGTGAAACTGAGGGCTGCTCTGAGCTAAGTTTAGACCCACTCTAGTATGAAATGCGATGCTATCAAATATTCTTAACATGCAAATCCGATACCGTCCTGAAGAACCCCAGTATTGTTTCATTTAATGATGTCTTTCTATTGACCTATGAGTGATTGATCACCAAATACAGTACTGGACTCTCACGTGATATACCTTTCGCTCACAGCCTAGTTTCCCCGCGCAGCCACGACACATTGATGCCTTAAACAACGCCAACTCACCACAACAATTCACTACGCACCGGACCCAAATCAACTGCCATGGAAGCACTCGGGGTTGGCGCGAGCCTCATCACGGTCATTGATTTGTCTGCTAAGGTGGCCACACTTTGCTTCCAATACTCCGCCGAGGTCGCGAGTGCCCGTGCCGACATCACGCGCCTCCAGAGCCAGGTCAACCACCTTTGCGTTGCTTTCAGAAGCGCTCAGACGCTCCTTGAAGACTCAGCCGGACGACCACTTTCTGTATCCCGCGAACTGATCGACTCGCTCCAGGAATGCGCAGTCGAGCTAGGGAGGCTTCAAGACAAGCTTGGCCTCGGCAAGGCCCGCAAAGCGATGCTCCGCTTTGGGCTCCGAGCTCTCAGGTGGCCCTTTAGTAGGAAGGAGATCGAAAGTATCATTGCCAACTTGAAGGGCTGGGAGCAAATCATCCTGCTCGGCTTGCAGGTTGACCAGACGTATGGCCGAACTTCTTCATGCCTGGTCATGACTACACGCTAATCTACCCCGTCTAGGAAGCTTCTTCTCAACATCACCGATAAAGTCGAGGGCATGTCACTGCAACCGGCCGAGGACCTTTCAACAGCCCGCAAACCCCATTTCATGGTGCCCTTCCCCCCCGACAAAAATTTCGTCCAACGGCCCGCGATCTGGACCTGGGTCACCGAGCAATACGCAGGGCCTGCTAGTCGAATAGCTCTGATTGGCATGGGCGGATTTGGGTATGACAGTTGAGTCCTGAGAGTTGCCAAAGCTAACAAAAAGAAGAAAATCCCAGATTGCCATCCAGCTTGCATACCACGTCCACGCCGCTTCGCCCAACACCAACGTCTTCTGGGTGCTCGCGAGTACAAAGGCCAGATTCAAAGAGTCATACGAATCAATCGCAGACACACTTGCACTACCCCGCCGTCACGATCCCAGCGTCAATATCCTCGCGCTTGTACGCGACTGGCTGCAAAAGGAAGATGCGAGTCCGTGGTTGATGATTCTCGACAACGCAGATGACGCCAGCATGTTATTCTCCAATGAGGAAGGCGGAGATAAAACACAAGTACCAATAGCTTCTTATTTGCCGAAAACGGTCCGAGGAAAGATTCTGGTCACATCGCGCAGCATCGATGCCGCAGAGAAATTAACTGGTAATCACAAGACGATACTGAGGATCCCACCGATGGATAGTTCTCAGGCCCTGGAGCTCATCCGAAATACATTAGATGGAGCTGTTGATGAAACCGCGGCCATGGACCTTGTTTCAACTCTCGACTTCATTCCGCTCGCCGTGAACCAGGCAGCCGCATACATCAACCGACGCACTCCTCTAGTTACTATCCACTCGTATCTGGCCGATTTCGAGAAAAGCGAAAAGCGGAGGGAAAGTCTACTCAATAGTGACACCGGGGATCTTCGACGGCATGAGGGCGTGTCGAATGCCGTCGTTGTAACCTGGCAGGTGACCTTTGAGCAGATTCGTAAACAACGACCAACAGCTGCCAACTTGCTCTCACTCATGAGTCAATTCCAAGCCCAGAGTATTCCCAACTACGTGCTACAGGGCTATGCCGATATTTCCTCGGATGATGGAGAGAATGATGACGGTGGTTTTGAAGATGACCTTGATGTTCTCAGAGGATACTCCCTCGTCAATATAACGACAACGCAAGGTTTCTTCGAAATGCACTCTCTGGTTCAGTTCTGTACGCAAGCCTGGCTTTCAAAGTTTGACGAATCGAGGCGATGGAAGAAGCTCTTCCTGAGTCTGGCTTCGAAGAATTTTCCGGATGGGGAATTTGAGACTTGGGAACAATGCCAAACGTTACTGCCCCATTTCCAGTCACTCTTGAAGGAGGAGCCCACCCAAGAGAGCGATCGGTTGATCTGGAGTGAACTACTGACAAGAATGTCACGGTACATGCGTATAAGGGGCGATTTTTATAAGGCAGAGAAGTTTGCAGAAATGGCCGTTGCAGTTGAAAAGGTAATCCTAGGTGAGAATGATCCTAATACACTAACCAGTATGGGGAACCTAGCATCAATATATAGGGATCAAGGAAGATGGAAAGAAGCAGAAGAGATAGAGATCAAGGTCCTAGAGATGCGTTTGAGGGTCCTAGGTGAAGACCATCCTGATACACTATTCAGTATGGCGAACCTAGTATCAACATATAGGGATCAAG